>OMNN01098594.1:0-11941 GCA_900302755.1 Chromis chromis
CTCCCAGTGTCATTAGCAGCACTGATCTGTTTTTACTTATTTCTTTATTTTCGAATAAATACAACGTAATTTACGCGCTAATGCATTAATTATTAACTAATTAATGCATTAGCGCGATTCACCGGAAATGCATCCGCGATTTTATTTTGTAATGCATCCCGTGCATTTCCTGTCCTCACAGTGGAGGTCTGCAGCGGAAGCGACCTCACAGTGGAGGTCTGCAGCCAGGTGCCTCTCGAAACTTTGGACTTAAGTGAAACTACTAATACCACACTGTAAAAATACTCCATTACAAATGAAATCAAGTATTTAAAGTATCACTTGAGTAAAACTATGTAAGCATAAACAGGAAGCTGTACTTAAAGTAGTTAAAGCACTGCAGAAAAATATGACTTCTGTAACCGGTACACTATTATTTATTATATAAGATTATTATTTCCCCATGCATTCATTTAAAAGTAATATTTTCAGTTCGTGGACTTGGAGCACAACAATTATATATGAGCTGATTATTTTTTAATTAAAGACTCTACTGCTGATTATTTTTTCTCAATTCTTCAATAGTTTAATTTGAAAACCTGGAAAATAATGAAAAGTGCCACTCAGGATGACTCATGGCGCAAAGTGACATTATCACAATGCTTATCTCGTCCAAACCTCTGAATGACTGAGGTTATTAAAGGAAAAGGACCAAATCCCCACATTTGAAAAGCTGGAAATGTGAAATGTCATTAAAAATGACTCAGACTGTTGATGACCATAAGCAAAATACTACAGTTTTTAATTAGTTTTCTTTCAGTTGACAAATCACTTTAGCTCCACTTCTTGAAACAACTTCATTTATAAGAAAGCATTACTCAATATCTGAGAAACTCATCATAAGTTTTAATAAAGTCTCTCCAAGTCAATCTGGGGCCCAGTTCTTGATTCTCCTTTTTTGGCTGCTCCACCCCAGGCCATGTCTCATACTTCTTCCAAAGTCTGCACCTCAGCTGGAGATGCATCCAGACTCATTTATCAGATCCAACCTGATGAATGACCTGGAAGCAAGGCACAACGATGGTGTACTGACCTCCACAGATATTCCACTGACAGTACTGCTGATCAAGCCACACTTCTCGTGAAGCGTATCAGAACTCCTGAGGGAGCGCTCCTGTCCCATAACTCACAGTGTTCATAATGTTCTTCCTTACAGGTATTGTATGGGATGTGTTGTGCGGGCTTTGCCAACAAAGCTGTCATCATCGGCTGATAAAGAGTTGCTATTTAAGATTATGTGAGTGTAGCAGCATCACTTAAAGCGTTCTGTTATCACTCTTCGATGCGCCTGCTGCAGGTTTTCTATTTTCCATTTCCCTCTTGCTCCCTGCTCATGCTGAGATCGAGTCCGCTCCAATTTGCTTCGTAGCGGGGCTTAAGAAGGTTTCATTTTGTCTTATCGGTGTGATTAACAATGTGGTGAATGCTGCCCTTCAGTCGTATTAAAGGCTCTTCATAGAATTTCAGAGCAAGATTATGGAGCAAGAGAAAATGTAGATTGTACAACTTTCCCTCTTCCCCTACCAGTGCTGTATTTAACTAGGGATCCTTTACAGTTACCACACTGGGGCAACAAAGGTGGGGTTTAGTAGGTCATCTTTGGCTTTCATTGTACTCAAATGCCAGAGAGGTCGTTTGGGCCAGTCATCAAAAAGTAGAACATAGTCAAAGAGCGTTAGATGTTCATAGATTTAAGGTGATGATTTCTTATCCTTCGTCTTTTCTCTCTGACTATAGAACATACAGGTAAAAAGTCAGTTCACATAAGCTACTAGAGAACACATGACAGCATTTATGAGAGCACCACGTGAACTAAATAGTTTTGGTGCCAAGTTACATGCAGCATTACCTGCCTTACAGCCATCTTAGTTCTACCTCAGTTAGCTCATTGTGTTGCAGCAGTACATTACCTTGATGCTCCTATAGTGAACATTTCAACAGCATTTACATAGGTGGATGTCTGTCAGACTGCTGTGGAATAAAGGGATTTTTATAAGCCCTTTCAGTCTTTAACTCTGTATGTTAAAATGTAAAAAATGCAACAGGTAAGGAGTAAAAAAAAATAGAACAAATTGAGACAATTGGATAGAGAAACCCTTCCACATGTAGGGAGGTCTGGGGTCATGCTTATAAGAGAGAAAATTTACAATTTATGTGCTTTACAAGCTCATTTCTAGTTCTTGCAGGTACACTTGCCACTGCCTGAAAAGTATTCAAACTGACATTACGGGGTTCAAACAACCCTCCATGAAACATAAAAGGGATAGGTGTGGCACAAAAACAACAAGAAGCAAAAAAAAAAGGGATGAAGGAAATCGTATCAGCCACATCAGCCCAGGAAATCTTTTTCCTCAAGCTCTCAGAGTCCTTTAAATCCTGTTTTGCAGCAGTCACAACCAGGACCACTGAAACACCCGCGGACCACTCTGTGTCAGCTCAGTGTCAGATTTAAAAATACCCTAGGTGTGATTTTTCAAACTGACGGACACGCTTGTGTTGTCTGTCACAAAGCCAAACCTGGCTCCACAAAACATGTTTCTTTACAGCTCTCAATTATGTTTTGAGTGAAAAGTATTATCCAACAAATCACAAATATGATTCAAATCATCATATCTTTGCCATGCTTTATGTTTTACTGTCACTCCTTTTTATGTGACAAAAGGGGTGCATTCTAACCCAAATTGTCCTTAAACCTAACCAAGTAATTTTGATGCCTAAACTTTAAGCTTCTCATTGTATTTATCGGTGTGAAGTATAATATTTTCTTAAACCTTAGCTACACCCTTTTGGTGAATAAACCTAACCAAACAGGAAGAGAATGGCAAAAGGTGTAAACAAAACTTAAGTCTATGAATAGAATCCTACCTCAATACACAGACTTTGTGGGTCCATCAAACTGGACGCCGTTCCTGTTACATCACAGTCTTACCATTTGGGAAGAAAATACCCTTCTTTCAAGTTAAAATGAGAATGCAGTTTGTTTGTATAGAAAGTAATTTTGTGGAGATGGGGTTGCACAAATCCCAACACATTGGGAGTCTTTACATTTCTCTGCCACATCATCTGAGAATCACTGTTGGCTAAACAGTTGGCTCATTATCTATTATTATATAAGGGGCAGTGGTGGCCTAGTGGTTTGTGAAGCGAACTTGTAACCGGTGGGTCGCCAGTTTGAGTCTCCCAACTGGCAAGAGGTTGAGGTGGGAAAATGAGAGCGACCGCTTGTCCCAGTCACCACCACTGTTGGGCCCTTGAGCAAGGCCCTTAACCCCTGACTGCTCCCCGGGCACTGCACCGCGGCAGCCCACTGCTCCTAGTATGTATAGTTAAGGTTAACTTTGAATAGGATGGGTCAAATGCAGAGAAGGAATTTCCCCAAGGGGATCATTAAAGGTTAGATTATTATTATTGTTATCTATACACCGCATAATCCCCTGTAGGGTCGTGGGGGGGCTGGAGTTTATCCCAGCTGACTCAAGGCAAAGGCAGGGGACACCAAGGACAGGTCGCCAGTCTATCACAGGGCTACACATAGAGACAGATACATTCACACCTACGGACAATTTAGAATCATCAATTAACCTCAGCATGTTTTTGGACTGTGGGAGGAAGCTGGAGAACCCAGTGAAAACCCATGCTGCAGAGGGAAAACATGCAAACTCCACACAGAAAGATCCCAGGCGTCCTAACCGGGACGAGAACCGGGGATCTTCTAGCTGTGATGTGGGCTGTGACGGTGCTAACCACCGAGTCACCCTGTCATACCTTATTTTAATATTATTGGTCATTACTTTTTTTTCCATATCTGCACAAATCTCATAGGTGTTTTTATCTGAATATATCTGTATTTGCAACAGATGTCTATTCTTATGATGTAATAACTTTTGACTTCCACCGTAGACAAGATGAAATAATGGAATCAGACCTTTTTAATGTTCAAATCAGTTCTTGTGATTTGAGAAGTCTAGCGAAGACAAATGATGTCAAAAACACAAATCCATAACTTTTCTAAGATGTGTTCATGTGAGCTTTGGGGATCTACATGGATACAGATAACACTTGGTATCTGACCAAGTGAAATGTGAGTCTCATTAACGGTACCTCTCTCTGGTCTTCCTCCCCTGCAGGTGCTGTACCTGATCTTCACCATCGTGCTCCTCTTCTGGGCCTGCTTCCTGCCCTTCTGGATCTGGCAGCTGCTGGGTCAGTTCCACCCGTCACTGCCTCTGTCCACTAAAGCCAAACGCAACATCAACTACCTGACCACATGCCTGACGTACTCGAACAGCTGTATCAACCCCTTCCTCTACACGCTGCTCACCAAGAACTACAAGGAGTACCTGAGGAAGCACAAACGCTCGTGGACGGCCGCCAACTACTTCAACCGGCGGAGTCGTTTCCAGCGCTCGCCACGCAGGTCGCCGTCTGCCAGCAGTCAGCAGTGTACTGAGAGCTTCATGCTCACTCACACAGCCTCGCTGAGAGCTCATAACAGCAGTTTGTGAGGTAGGAGCAGCTTTCTGTCGCTAACATATGTGATTTGTTAGCTGTTGTGGAAACCAAAAGAAAGACTTTGCCTAAACACACCTTAGGGCTGCAGTCATTTCCAGCAGCAACAATTATGCGTCAACAGCCTGAGATGCAGTGGAGGCTTTAGACTTGGAGACTTTGTTGGAGGTTTCTATCACAGGAAAGCCTAGTTTTGATGGGTTGTGTGATTGCAGATGGTATTTATTTGTGGCCCTCTGAAAACTTGTCTGTTTAGGATTCCTACTTCCTGATATGCAGTGTAAACATGTCCACATGGGACGACGGGTGCCTCTCGATGTTTATGTGTGGAAGTGGCTGAGCTGAGTGAGACATGTTCAGCAAGAATAAATATTCTATATCCTGGGAAATTCAGAGGATTCAGGACAGGAACTCGATTAGACTTAAAACAACGGGTGTCCAACAATGTACATGGAGAAAAAAACAAATCCTCTGTTTAAAGGAAAACAACACATTCATCTAACTTCAGTCCATTATTAATCCAGTTTTTAAATGGCTATGGTGTAACTATAAATTTACACTATTTGTCTTTACCCAATGTAAAACGGTCCACTTACTGACACAGATTTTATATTATAACCAAATTTTAAAATTGACTCAGCTGAAAAATGAATTGTGAGTGCTATGTTTGCCTGTTGTCTGGTTATGCTTTCTGCACAGTAATAATGTTTACACCTGACAAAAGATTATTTTATTAAAAAGGAAAAAAACAGTCTGTATGTTTTACTGTTTGAAACATGCATGTGTGTATAAAAGTGGCAGATCCTTGTCTACAGCAGTTCTTAATGGTGTAGTGAACCATTCTTATCCAGTAGGAGTGGATATCACCTATATTAGCTGCCATTAGCTGTCTGTTCTGTGTTCACTGAGAAAAAGTGTTTGTACACTGTCCTGGGAGACGTGTGGATCATACTGACCCCCACAGTCCTGTTCACATTTGTGCTAAAGGTCAACAATCTTTCTCCAGAATCACAGACTGCACCTTCAATTGGAACCTCAGAGTTGTAGATCTGTATCAGAGGTTATAAGGGTCCAGATTTAAAGAATCCTCACTAGAAACCTGTGGGAGAGTTCAGTAACCTAGTAACTACATTAAACAGGTAGCACATGCTGTCCATTTGTGGAGTGGATTGTTATGATCATTGAAACTGGCTATAAATGTCTATGTATGTGCTGCAGAGATCTGCACTGCAAATACAGATCAGTCTTATATTTATGTTTTTTTATGCAAAGGGTATGCAGCACTTTTACACAGTAATGGGTCATTAAGTGTATTTTTTTTAAGTTAAACTACAGATACACAAGAAAAAAATGACTTTGTATAAAATAGGGCTTTCACTTCAGAGTCTTGATCGCCCCAACAGCAATTATTTTGCCAGTTACTGAGTTTACTGTAGCCTGTAGATGTTAACTTGCTCATATTACACAAACTCGGCCAGTAACTTGAAGTTTCACAGCACTGTGTTGGGTCCAAAGACCGAAGACACAATTATCCCAGAAGCTCACTGCCTTGTTTTGTCACAACCTAACACTGTACATGCACTGCAGGTGTAGCCACTTAAAATATACATTCTGCTGAACATCAGCCCCACAAATGGTCCACGTATGGTAAGTGCTTAGTGTAGCCATGGTGTAATGCCAAAGACGGTTGAATCGATGGTGGTACAACACATTTCCCAGCAAAAGTGAATTGTCGGCTTTTTAATAGTCAAACCGGGACATATCCAACCAATCATATAGTTACACTGACACAAACGTGATGGGATGAAACTATGCGCATGCATAATTGCAACTGGAAATGTTAAATTGTTTTGAAAGCTCAGATATGGTCGACTTGCAGTTGAAATGTACGAAGGTGCATTTAAAACGAAGCAAACATGGTTTTCTCACATCAACTAATGTCCCTGGTTAAATGCAACATGCTGAAACTGGATAGATAAAGTGCTATGATGAACAAGCGTGGTATTTTTAAACCTCTACCATAAATCACCAGTCAAAAACGTTGATATGTTCCATTCAAATTACACTCTTAATGTAGTGGCCATTAATGACAGTGCTGCCCACTCTCAGGCTCTGTCTCACACTGCCCAGACAAATAAGAGGAAGCCTCAAAGCTCCTACTTTTCTAAAGGTTAAACTGGTTTTCTGCACAGAGGTCTGAACAGAAATGTTACAACCCAGCTCGCTAGAGGAAAGGGAACTGACATAAAAACAACCAGATGGATACGCTTGTATCAAAGTGGAACATATTTTAATGAGAAGGATTTTTTTGATTAACAGGAATGGCATAGGTCACAAAAAGAGGCCAGGAGGGTGATAGAGGCTACTCAAATCAAAGAAATAAGTAATTGCATAAATGGCAAAATTAAATCCTATGCTGACTTACCTACTTTTTCTTACAAACATTACAACATGGTGTAGAACCCACAGCATGTGGAAAATGTGTATTAAGCAGTTAACAGGAATTTACAACCTCCAGTACCAACCAAGTGTCTCATAGAACAAAATCAGTTACAGAACAACAAGCAGTTAATGCATTCTGGCACAGCAAGGAACTACCCAAGAACCAAACCACATGTAACCCCAAACATACAAATGAGAAACAAAGGGCGAGCTGCTCATTCTACATCACAGCCGCCCTGAGTGACAGTTTGGCTGAGCTTTCAAGTAGGTGCAGTGAGACCACAGACTGTATATAAAAGAAGGCTGTAGAAACCATGACATCATCCATTGGTTTGTGGGCTACCGTTCTGAAGCCTCGAGTTTGGAGTTTGGTCGTCACCGTCTGTTAAAACCAGACGTGGATCTTACAGAGAAACCTAAAGCATATCCTATTTTATTGTGTATTTTACTCTAAATGGGGCCATAAATTCACAAAATGAACATCGTGCTGTAATGAAGGAGAGTTGAAGGTAGTGATTGAGACCATAAGCTCACTAGGAAAATGTTTACTGGGGTGACAGATCAAGTGAGAAGTAGATTTTTTTCCCCATAGAATTCTATACAGTCAGACTTCTTTTTGCAACCAGGAGTCGCCTCCTGCTGGCTGTTAGAAAGAATGCGGGTGAAAGTCATCTTTTTTGTACATTCTATTAGTGAGACAGGTGCAGCGTGATTGGAGCGCAGGGCTGGGGCCTTGATCAATAAGCTCAGAGGAAAAAGCAGAGGGAGGAGGAGCAGTGATAGCCTGATCAGGAAACAAGGGTGTGGTTCAATAGCCATACTGCAGAAAAGTAGATTTAGCAGGTTTTATTTTGCAGTTTTCACGCCAGCATGCTTCTCTTGCCATTCTAACCCGCAATCCCCAGTGCAGCGTAAGATCCATCACATACGTTACGGTGTCCTGCACGAGTATAAACAAGCCCAACTGGCCAAGAGAACACAGACAGATGACAAGTCATTTTGCAACGGGTATATAAGCAAGACAGTCAGAGCTTAAGGTATAATATTATGACAGAGTAGCTTGTCCCCACTGTATTCATGCAACAGTGAATACTTTGTAAAGGCAGCTGCTAGTATGAACTGAAAATAAAAAAAGAAGCTGTATTCGATTTGAAACGCAGAGTAAGTGCAGGCATCAGTTCAAGGACAGGGGTTTGCACATGATATTTTACATATAGAGTCGGAATGGGATTAGTTACACCAAAAAGGGAAAAGGGTGCAGCAGTCCAGGGCTGAACAATGAGGCTTTTTCTACATTTCAGGCGCACGCACACTCACAGACCTCTGCCAAAATAACAAAACCCCTTTTTTAGATTTTGCTTTATCCACTCAATCATGTTGCTCTACGATTTCACATCTAACACAAACTACAATGTCCATGAAAATACAACTCTGCTGTGACAAAGATTGAGTTTGAAGGTGTTTTTTCCCCCCTCTGAGGTTATTAAATACCTGCAGCATGAGACAGGAGCAGGATTCATATGAGCATCTTCAAAGTGAAAGAAGTAAATGACATAACATTAAATTATCCCTGCAGACAGGATCAGTCAGGATCTAATGACAAGTCACACTGTGTTCTTTTCTTTGCATCAGACAGGTGAGCTGTCGCATAGTCACAGTTTATCAGCTGCACTTAAATCACTTCTTACATAATGGCCGTCCTCAGGTTGATAACTCCATCACAGCTGTCGGGATATTTTTATTTTACAGTTAGCAAAAGTCTGCTATGTTTAAGGAAGTCAAAGATATTGTTCTGTCCTGTCAAGTCTTTAATTATGGAGAGTTTTCCGTTTCACAGCCTCACAGCGGGCTATTTGCAGCAGTGACATTATTGGGAGTGTGAATGAGTTCCCAGAACTATATATAGAACGTGTCCTCGCTAATCCTAAAGTAGCCACCAAAATAAAGCAACAGGTAGGGCTTCTAAAAATAAACACACATTTTGTTGTACCATTAGTTGCTGATAAATTATGAAACAGAATTGTCGGTGTTCTTTGTGAGCAACACAGACAGCAGATATTTTCAATAATTTATTTGAGGCATTATTATATAATTGGACTTTATGGGAGAACTTTCTCCCCACACCAGCGCCAGCATCTCCTCTCCTGGGCTTTTTGAATGGTTGGTCGCCCAAATTATTTTCAAAGACCCTCTCCGGTGAAGATTATGTTTTTTACGTGATGTTTTTTATATATAGGAAGATACATCATAGGTGATATAAGCAGTCAGTGCCATGGCTCAATATTTCTACCTCAAAACTGCATCGTGCTGATGACAGTGTCAAAAACCCAGATTCAAATTTCCACAGTTTCAAACGTAACAAATCTATTCTAGTTGGTAGCTGAAGCTTGGCGACCCTGTTAATATTGTTCTTAGCACACACTTTGCTTGCTAGCTAGTGTAACAATATTGGAAGAAATGTCTTTTTCTTGGTTTGTTCCTATTTATAGATTAAGAGTGCGTATACATTGGTATTTTGGTTCCTATGGACCAGACCAAAGCAGAAATTAGTCTTTAGTCTTGGTTTGCTTAATGTTCATACAGGCATTTTTACCATTGACTGAAAAGATCCAAATCAAAAGCCATTTTGATAAAGTCCCAACCTCATTGGACAGCTTTATAGCATATATTTATCTACTAGTCTTTCACAACAGTGCTGTATGCTGGGCTAAAAGCCCTTGTTGGATTTGAATATATACAGTGGTGTTTGCACCTGCAAAGATCTCATGAAGAGATTCTAAAATGTATAAATGAGTCAAAACAGCACAACAACAGGAATTCCTCCATTGCACACACAAGCTCTGATCAGCCAGAACAATAAAACCATCTGCGTAACATCATGTCGGTTCCACTTGTGCTGCTGAAACAACTCTGACTTCTCAGCGCCTGGTCATGAGACCTCAAGGGGTGTTGCATGGTGACAGTTATTTTGCAGAATATCTGTGCATCGGGCTTATTCTTGTGCATCCTGTGGATGGTCAATTGAATTGTTGGGAATTTATTTCAGAGTAGTTTATGTGGTGGGATGGGATGCATTGCCTTGCCAGGGGAGGCTGCTGATGACTGCCATTAGGAGCAGTGTGTTGATGTGGAACAATGTTTAGGTAGGTGGTACATGTCTGAGAATTCCAGGACCCAAAGTTTCTCAGGATTGCGTTGTAACAACTTGATAAGTGTCCCTTACTTCACCCTCCAGTGGTTTTAATGTTGTGGCTGACTCATGTTGCTGTGGTTCCGACGCCTGTGCCAGAATGTAATGGTCAACATGGCTCCTATGATGAGAAGAACCAGGTATGCTCGACTTTTCTATGGTGTTTCAGGTTCATTTAGATGTCTTTGGTTGTCAGGCCAAAACCAGAGCTTGTATGATATGCAACGGCATTCGGATGAGTTCAACACTAGTTCAAAGGAACCACACTTAGAGAAAAATCACACAGGAGGTCTTTTTAATTAAACCAAAAATGTCCAGTGTGAAACCACCCACAGCCTGAAGCTTCAGTAATAAGTTAGAGGCGTTAGCAAAAGAAGACTAATGGCTGCCATGCGATGTGTTGTGTAGTGATGTGAATGTATAATATTTCATCATTCACTTGTTTCCCTCCCACATGACATGAACATGGCATGAACTGTCATTTAAATGCCATCCTGCATCCTCATCCCAACCTCTCCTGCTCCCCTCCCCCCTCAGCCCCACTCCCAACCCAACCGGTCGAGGCAGATGGCCGCCTTCCCTGAGCCTGGTTCTGTCAGAGGTTTTTACCCCCCTCCCTATCCTAGGGTTTTTGTTTGGTTCCTTCCCACCGTCGCTGACTGCTTGTCTTTAGAGAATCCAAAAGCAACTTTGGATTGTTGGGTTTTCTGTTCTTCCTTACTATGTTAAGCACTATGAGATGTTGTAAATATGTGCTATATAAATAAAATTGAATTGAATTAAATGAATATAACTGGCAAACTATATAGCTGTTATTGATAAATATGTCACGGTTGTATTTGGACAATATTTTGTGATAGAATGCCAATATTGCATTGTCTTAGTAAGTATGAGCTTGTTTTCTATAAAATGCTTGGCAGGTTTACTTCAAATGGACTTTTCTTCAGCTTAGGAAAAACTAGCCTGAGGAGGTCAGCAAACATCTGCATTATCCGATTCCTTTCATACAGAAGTAAGATAAGTTTGTGCATTTACTTGGTACACTCATTATACGCACCAGAAACAAAATCCACAAAAATCGCAATTAGATGTTTTGTTACTCGTTTACTTCCCAGCAGTAAAAAATGAACTTCCACTCTCACACACTAAGCTGTATCTATTATCATGCTGAATGGTTTTCTGCAGTAATAGTGGTAAACACTTCTGCGTATTTCTTGTTCATGAAAAATTACACAATACATTGATAACAGCACACTTTGTTCTACAAACACAGTACCAACATTACAATAAGGAGGATTTTCCAGCTCAACTTTACCCCAACCACCAATACGCTGATTATAACCAACGGAATTTTCTATTGCCAAGAAAAAAGCAGTAACTATGTGACTGAAATATTACGTATTATATTTCTTTTATATTGCCTCAATGATGCTTCTCCTTGAGGTTTCCTTTCCTGCTCATTTCACAATATTTTTTCTGTCAGACTGCAGTTTTTAGCTGCCAGTTTTTTTGTTTGTTTGTTTTATGTTCAAGGACTGAAAAATGGCTCTTGTTTGGAAGCTGTATAAAGTTTGTTTCTCAGCTTTTTGTCATCTCCAGGTGCCCCACTTCTCAGAATACAAATATATATAGTGTGTATTTATTTATGTGACCGCCAGTCTGCCGGACTGTCTCATACATTAAATGGGTTTTTAGATGTCGGTCGCAAATGTTCCTTGCAGAGGAAGCTGGACGGCTGGATGGCAGTGCAGCAGAGGGGAA
>OMNN01098597.1:0-13186 GCA_900302755.1 Chromis chromis
CAGCCCAGTTCTGGTATGTAATGTGTCCCCCTCCTGACCACTTCCAAGCAGTACGGTTGTTGGGATCTCGCTGAAGGCCGATCCATCCATCGTGAGGTTTTCCACTTTCAGCTTTTGGAAGCTTGTGTATATCACTCTGGCTATTAAAAAAAGAGAGATCAGTGTGATGTTGTCGGCAGTAAGCCTGAGCTTCAGGCCAGTGCACTACCTTCTTGATAAGAATATGTTTTCCTATATCTCCCTCAACAGCAATGCAAAGACAAATGAAGAAGATGATTCTTTCCATGGTCACTGCTCTGTAGCTGAAAGCTGAGAATGTTGTCTGTGTCTGTTTCTTCACAAAGGGTCATTTAAATCACTTGAGGACATGACTTTGCATGGCTTTATCTTGTTTACACAAACAAAGCATAATTATGGTAGGCTCAAAGATTGAGAAACCAGGCTTTAAAGTGTACACCACATTTGTTGAAAGTGTTCAGGATAGAAATTGTGTTGTTCTATATCTCTCATCAGCAGTGTAAAGAAAAATGTAGAAGATGATTCTCTCCATGGTCAAGACTCTGTAGGTTGTTTTCTGTGGCTGCTGCTTCAAGTCATTTAAATCACTTGAGGATGTAACTTTGCATGAATATATTATGTTCATACAAACAAGATGAAGTCATTGTAATTTTAAACCAAAAAGAAAAACAAATGACTCTCACAAGGACAGAACACTGAAGAACATTTACATTTACACCAGCAGATGCAGGGAGAGGGCCGTCTGCATCATGAAAGACTCCACCCACCCTGAACACTCACTCTTTGCCCCTCTCCTCTCAGGCAGGAGGCTGCGGAGCACCTGGAGCAGGATCAACAGACTGAGGAACTTCTTTCCAGAAGCTGTTAGACTGTTGAACTCTGGTGGTGCTCTGTAACTCTCCAACTATCATCCACCTACCTGCAACTACAGACACTTTTTTTAATCTACCTCACAGCACAGTTTTGCACACATGCGTATTTATTTGTTTACCACTGGTAAACACTTGTATATATTGTTTTTATTGCTTGTACGGTATTTCACTTATCTTTCTTTATATTTCTTATTTTCTTTTTTTGACTTATAACCAAGACCCAAGTGCCAATTTCGTGCCACCTCATGTGAATACGTGTGCTGGTATGACAATAAAAAACCTTGAATCCTTAAAGCCTTGAATATTTGACTGGATTAAAATGAATCAGCGTGTACACAGTTCATTCACAGCATCATTCAGACTCTGACATTTGGCCTCCATACTGGAACTGCTGGAGCACTCTGCAGCCGAGGGCCAGCGCTCCACCCAGGTGTCCTTCCCCAACATATAGATAAATCTGACACACAAAATGGGAAAACAAGGACTAAGGGAGGTTGTGTTTAGGCTGTATTTTAAGACAGTTTATGACACAGGACCAAACAAAACATGGCTGCAATTCCAGTTGCCAGTTCATTAACTGACCTTGTACAAGATTCAGGCTCTAAATACTTACTGAGCCGCCTGGTATATTCTAAATGAAATCCATTAGCACAGGACAGTGGTTCTTAATCTTGTTGGAGGTACTGAACCCCGCAAGTTTCATACGCGTATTCACCGAACCCTTCGTAATTGGAAAAATAATATATGATCTTTTTCAAATTCAAAACATAGGTATGTTTTACTGGTGCACGAAATGAACCATGCATCAGTTGCACACAAAATCACTGTGTTCAAAGAGCTAAACCAACAAAACATGAATTTCACACAAAAACATAATGAATATTTACTGCAAATCAATGTGACTTTTGCTGCTGCCTTTCAGAGACCAGTTAGGAAATGTGCAGCTTCACTTTGGCAAGTGCCACTCTCATATCATTTTTGCAACAAAGTCAGTTCCTTTTCTTCGTTTTTATGTCTACCATCCCAGAAAAGGATTGCTCGCAAAGATACGTTGTAACAAACGGTATGAAAACTCAAGGGCTTTCTTAACAATAAGAGGGTACGCTACGATTTGGTGACACCAAAACTTTGAGAGTTGTTGTTCTGAAGAGTTGCTGGAATTCGGCTCTGCTGAATTCCTCCGCCGAAACCCCTGAGACTGACTCACCGAACCCCTGGGGTTCGATCGAACCCAGGTTAAGAACCAGTGAGTTAGCGGTTTTTGGATGACTTTAGCTGTCTAGTTAGCTATCTTTCAGACTTCAGCTGAGCAGTTAGCTGTCTTTTTGTGGCTTTAGCTGTGCAGTTAACCGTCTTCTGACTTTTACAGTGTAATTAGCAGTCTTTGTGACTTTAGCTGTGTAGTTAGCTTCTTTCTATGAGTTTAGTTGTGTAGTTAGCATTTTTGTCTGACTTTAGCTGTGTTTTTGATTTTGTGTCTAATTAGCAATCTTTGTGACTTTAGCTGTGTAATTTACCACCTTTCTATGACATTAGCTCTTTAGTTAGCTCTGTTTTTGATTTTAGGTATCTAGTTAGTCATCTTTCCTCTTTAGCTGCGTAGTTTGTTGTCTTTTGACATTAGCTGTAGCCTATTATTAGTTGTCTTTATGAATTTAGCTATGTAGGTAGTTGCCTTACTAAGACTTTAGCCGTTTAGTTAGCCATCGTGCAGTAAGCGGTCTTTCTAACTTTAGCTGCATTGTTAGCCATCTTTATGAATTTAGCTGTTTAGGTAGTTGCCTGTTAATAATTTTAGCCGTTTAGTTATTCATCTTTTGGACTCTGGTTGTGGAGTTCGCTTTCTTTTTGTGACTTTAGCTGTGTATTTAGCACGTTCTATGATTTCAGCTTTGTAGTAGGCTTCTTCTTTGACTTTAGCTGTGTATTTAGCACTTTCTATGATTTTAGCTGTGCAGTTGGCTTTGTTTCTTTGGACTTTAGCTATGTAGTTTGCCATTCTTGTAAGAGTTTAGCTGAGCATTTTGTTGTCTGTATAGCCGTCTTTGTTTGTTTTTAGCAAAGCAGTTAATGGTGCTCATCAGTGTTTGCTTTTCAGCTCCATACAGCTCATTTATAAACCCGTTTTCACAGAAATGACACTTTTCTATGGCAGTATATGAAGTGAAAAGTCATGGGGTTTGGATTGAAGTGTAGCAGCAGCTTTGGCCATTTGAGTTGCCTGGAGAGCAACAAAAGTCAAACCATAAACCTGACTGAGCTATAAACCGTCACCTACATGAACAGAGAGCTGGCTGACACATTTGGAGAAAATGCCTGAAATTCAGTCATCTTTTCTCTCATTTTTCAGCTAGAAACAGAAGGACAAACTGGTTTTCTGATGTGAATATGAGGATTGGGATTCGGGCAGATTTCTGCAGCCGACACCCTCTTTCACAACAACAGTCAGTTCCTCAGAGAGCAGCTCTGATCTCATTCAGCTGTTTAACGGTTTCTGCATCAGCCTGAGGCAAAACAAAACCAAACTGCTCAAACTGGGGCCCGCAGACCCTCATTACTCCCCTCATTCTGTCTTACTGGGCTCACATTTAATCAGTTTTAAGCTTAGAGAACACCGATATTTTAGTATACTTAAGAAAAATCATCAATAGACTGAAACTTAATACAGTAACGAAGGATAAACCAAACATGAAAGAGCAAAACTCAGGAGATTTATGAGTGAAATCATAGATTGTGTGTGAGTTTATGTGTGTTTTATTTAGTCCAATAAAACATCACCAGCTAAAAGTGACGCGTAAATGATTAAACTGAGTTAAAATTTAACATTGGACGTTTCAAATAAAAGCAAGTCAAACTTCTTGGCTTCTCATTGGCTGACAGATCGTCAGCCAATGCTTGTAGTACAGGTGCTCAGGTGTGAGTAACAAAGATCCTGTGTTGACATAGTGAGTCACAAAAGAAATGTAAAATGGTTTATGGAAACTGATGCAGAGTGAGGCGTCTCGTGTTTTACTTCCAGCTCAGACCGGAGCTGTTGATCTATGATGATATTAGAAATTCCTGAGATTCCAGCTTTATAATGCAGCCTGAGTGTCATTTAGCTGTTCCCCGTTACCCAGTGAAAAACAAAACAAAAAGCAAGAATGATTTGCTTTCCCTTCCTTTAGATGTTTTATCCAGTTGACAGTATAATTAATATTTTGGGCAGTCGGGGTTAAATTATATAATATAAAGGGTGTGTTCTCTGATTGACTGAATTAAGTGTAAAAACATTCACTGTTGATTCCAGACATATTTTTACAACAACAAGCCTTTATTCCAAGCATGTTCTGAGAAAGTTCGACAAAATTCTAAAGATGTTTGGTGGTAACAATGTTAGACTGTTACACACTGACGCTCTTAAAACTGAATGTTGCACTGAGAACGTTCTACTTCTGTTATCATGTAACATCGTGGGAACGTTGTATAGATTCTATAATGTGTTCCATCAATGACATCCCCAAAATGTCCTCAGAACATTGCAGGAGGAATGTTCCACCTTTGTTAATGTATGACATTACAAGAATGTTTTATAAAGAACGTTCCATCATTTGTTGGATAGCTCAGTGACCAACACCCCAGGCCTTGGCATGGGAGATCGGTGGTTCAAATCCCGGTCAGGGTGCAGGTATCCAGCGAGGACCCTTAGGTAAGGTCCTTAATGCTGCCCCGCCTACCGACCTATGTACGTCACTTTGGATGAAAGCGTCTGCTAAATGAAATTCTAGAATCTGAGGTCTTGATAACGTTTATTCGAATGTTGCATCGAGAACATCCTTACTTTGTTGTCATTGTGGAAATCCAGCTACCAAGGAACGTTCTCACAACATTGGATAACATTAACTACATGTTTTAATCATTTTTAACATTTTAAGCAAACGTTCAAAGAAAGTTTTATGAATATTTTCATTTCCAGTAATGTTCCTCTAATGTTTTATTGTTAACTACAGAGGATGTTGTCAGAAACACCGATTATGTTCCATGATAACAGAGGAGAAACGTTCTCAAAACAAACGGTCTTAAATGTTCCGTTGTGCGATATGTTAACGGTGGAACATCTTGCCTTTTTGTTAAGGGAACACATCATAGAGCGTTATTCTATAAAACATTCTCACAATGTTTTACATCTGTTCCATGATAACAAACGTAAGAATGTTCTCAAACCAGCATTCCAAAAATGTTTTCCAGATGATATCAAGGCCTCAGATATATATTTTTTTATAAGACGTTCCTCTAATGTGATATATACATATGTAGATACACAAGGGATGAATATTCTTCCTGTAAGGTTCTGAGGATCCATTAGCTATACACCGCTTAATCCTCTGTAGGGTCGCAGGGGGGCTGGAGCCTATCCCAGCCAACTCAGAACACCCTGGACAAGTCGCTAGTCTATCACAGGACACTCACATTCACACCTATGGACAATTTAGAATCACCATTGAACCTCAGCATGACTGTGGGAGGAAGCCAGAGAACCCGGTGAAAACACAGGGAGAATATGCAAACTCCACACAGAAAGATCCCGGGAAGGCAAACCGGGGATCTTCCAACTGTGCAGTCATTGAGGGAACATATAGAATCTATAAAACATTCTTAAAATGTTACAGTTTCATTTAGCAGATATTTTTATCCAAAGCGACGTACATAGGTGGGGCAGCATTAAGGACCTTGCCTAAGGGTCCTCACTGGATTCCTGCGCCCTGACCGGGATTTGAACCACCGATCTCCCATGCCAAGGTCTGGGGTGTTGGTCACTGAGCTATCCAGCTGCTTTTTCCTCAATGTTAAATGATAACAAAGGAAGAACGTTCTCAGTGTAACATTCAGTTTGGAGAGCATTAGGGCAGAACAATCCAACATTGTTATCATTAAACATTTTAAGATGATCTTTAGTTATCCTGGGAACTAAAAATGTTAGTAGAACTTTCCAAAATGTTTTTGAAACAGAAAAAATTCTAGCTGTGTTTCTGACAACGTCTTCTAAATGCTGACCATTATATCCACTTCATTCGAACATTATTGGAAATTAAAATATTCATTAAACTTGCCATTAACATTTGATTGAAACGTTTTCTTTAAAAACACTTTTTAGAACTGTTAGCCGATGTTGTGGCTAACAGATGCTAGCTGGGTTATGTCTGGGAGAAAAACACGCTGAAATAAATGACTATCAGGGCGACTTGACGCGAGCTGATGGATGAAGTGTAAAACTGACTGGCTGTGTAGTAAGGTCATAGTTTGGTCCTCCTCTGCTCTGTCAGCCTTTCCCTGATTATTGATTGTAGCAGCTGATTCCTGGGTGTGTTGCTCTTTCAGTACTCAGATCTGGAGCTGGCCCTCAACACGTTGGTCACCGAGTTTCACAAAGCAGCCGACGACGGGCCGACCATGAACACCACCCAGTTCCAGACCCTGATCTCCAAACAGATGCCTGCATTAGCCAAGGTACTGGTGACATCACAGCTCGTCCTACAATCACAACACACTACACTCAGTCTCTAACAAATGAGGACAGACTTCCTGCACTTTATATTGTAGTGAAAAATTAGCCTACAATGATGGAAAATGTGATAGGAGCACAAAAATAAAATAACAAGGCCCAGAGACTTGCTTGGCGTTAAAATTAAGAAATGAATCAATACACATATGAATACAGGCCTCTAGAAGCAACTGCAATAAAGAAAATAGACCTAATAATAACATAAGTTGGTTTATTTTCAGTATTTTACTCATCTTCATCAGTCTCTTATGTAGCATCCTGCACATTCATCAGTCACCTGTAAAGCACCTTGAATTGTATTTGATGTGTGTGAAAGGGGGTGTATGAATAAAGTTTGACTTATTGTACAAACATCTGCAGAGTGAAGCTCAAACTTATAATATTTCTGAGTAGAGGAGGGTGTGCCACTAAAGTCATAGTATCTGCTGCTGCTGCCAGCTGGTGGAGCCTGAAATGACAAAGAGACAACAACAAAAAATCCTCCATATTAATCAAAGGTCCCTGAGCTGCTGTTGGAGGCTTCATGCCGAGGGTTTGACTGACTGACAGTTTGTTGTCTCTGCAGACGGTGGAGAATGAAGAAGGCCTGGGTCAGGTTCTGCAGCAGATGGACGTTCCCAGCGGAGAGAACATTACCTTCGACAACTTCTGGAAGCTGATCAACAAGCAGGCTATCGACATCTTTGGCGTCATGCACAAAGAGAAGAGCACCAAGTGCAACTGCCTGCTGCAGTGAGACCTACAGCCGGAACACCACCACACCTGAGCCTGGAAACACCACGCCTGTACGACCACAGGGGGGCGCAGCAGGACCACAGTCACACAGCAGGAAACACTGAAACAAGAAAAGAAGTTTTAGTGGCGATATTAAAACATTGTTAGTGTTTCAGTCGAGTTAAAACCTGCAGTTTGTTTTTAAACCAGCTGAAGTCTAAATGTACGGAGGACCAAAGATGACTTAATAAAAAACAAATCAACAAAAAAACATGAATCAAACTGCAATCATCAAATACACTGAGAAATACATAAATAAAATTATGTGCTAGTAAAATTAATTTACAAAGCTAAAAGTCTCAGTCCAGAAATTAAATCAGGAAAATTTTGATATTGTGAAATTCATTTTCATAAATTCATTTGCAATTCACAAAAAGAAAAAGTTTAAATTCATAGCCATATCAAAAAGAATAAATGTACAGTAGATAAATAAATTGCTGTAATATATATATATTTTTAAATAGGGGTAAAAATGCAATGATCAATAAAGTTACTGTCAATTTTTCTAAGTTTGAAAGACCAAGCCAGCCACATTTGAAAAATAAAATAAGTGAATAAAACTTATAAAGCCATTAAATGTTTTTAGCAAAATCTTTCAAATAAATGTGCAAGTTGCTCATAAACATTAGAAATAGATGAATAAAATACTAAACCGAAAAATAAGATGTGATAAATTAAGTACACAAAAATTAGCCATACATATACAAAATTAAAAATACAAAAATGCATTTCTCGAATATCCAAAAAATAAGATAAAAGAAAAAATCAATTAAAGGATAATAATGTTTAACAAGTTTCAAATTAATGCGTTGTAATATTATTCAGAGTATGTTTTACAACTTTTTAATCCTTCATTTACATTAAGTCATGTTTGATCCTCCATACAACGACTGTAACAGGCTCAATCCAGATTCGTGAATTGACAGAAAGACAGCAACATTTTACTGCATTATAAAGAGAAGCAAAAGCAAAGTTTACATAAAATTACTGCTTGAAACAATAACTTTTTGTTAAACCAATAAAATGTTCTTTAATATAATCCAGGAATAACTTCAGTCTTATAAACTACTTCTTTATATACATGTGTTCATCTCCTCAATAAAACTGTGATGTTTTGATACTAACCTCTGACTTTTATACTCAGTATGAATGTTACTGACATGTGATTTCTCACCCTCAGATTGTTTCGATGTTTGTGTTAATAAATCTGTCATTGCTTTTGATATAACAAACCAACTTATGTGTGAAGAGAAATTATTAAACAGGACCTACTCGGCTATATATTTTTTGTGCTAAAACATTCGATGAGAGGTTCATTTATTATTGTCTCCAACACGCTAACCATCACCATGCAACCACATACCATTTTTAAATGAAATTAACAGACTAGATAAATCTAAACATGTGGTTTGGAAAATGGCAACAAGGATTATACAGTTTGGCAAGTTTCAGGATATTCTAATAAGCAATTCTACAATTTCATTTAGCAGATGCTTTTGTCCAAAGCCACGTACATAGGTAGGTAGGCGGGGCAGCATTAAGGACCTTGCCTCAGGGTCCTCACTGGATACCTGCGCCCTGACCGGGATTTGAACCACCGATCTCCCATGCCAACGTCTGGGGTGTTGGTCACTGAGCTATCCAGCGGTTAATAAGCAGGAAATAAAAGCAATGTCATAAAAAAAAAATAGCAAAGTGAGATACGAGTCTGTCACGACATTTAAATAGAACATGCCACCCTAAAAGAGTTCTAGAATCTCAATGTAGAAGTTAACAAAGAGAAGACAGAGGTGGAGCAACAGAGAAAGGTTCTGGATGAAAAAACAAAAAGAACTGCACGAGGTGAAACAACCGCAAGATACGGGAGCAAGAAAAATGGAAATCCAGGAAAAGATTGAGAAACTGGAAAAAGAAAAGACAAAAATACAATCAGAGAATAAAGAACTCCAGGACAAGAATAAAATATTTGAACAATAAAAGAGAGAAATAGAGGTAAAGATTGAAAATCTGCAGAATGAGAACAGAGAACTGAAGCAGCAGAAAACAGAAACAGAAGACAGAAACAAAGAGCTGCAAGACGACAGGATGAAGCTCCAGAACCAGATTCAAGAACTGGAGGTGAAGCAACAAGAAATGGAGCCAAAGAAGAAGAAGATTTTTATTTTTACAACCACGCTTTATTTTGGTATGCAGGGACAATATTAAAATTATGCTTATATTTTTTTACATGAATACAAATTTATCAATATTTATAAAACCACCAAAATAAATAAATAAAGAAGAAAAAGAAGAAGGCGGGTGCTGGAGCTGGTTGTTCAGGAAGTAGTGAGGAGGAGGAGGCTCTTGAGCTTCCACTGACTCACCCCTTTCTCACCCCGCACCCCCCTTTTCTCACCCTCCTTCAACCCTCCCTCCATCATCACCTCTCTGCCTCTACTTCCCCCATCCCTCCTCCATCTCACCTTCACCTCTTCATCCTCCCTCCATCATCCAAAAAGACCTCTTTTCACCTCTCCAACCTAACCCCAGCTTCTGTCCACCTTCTCTACCTCACACCTTTCCTCTATCGAAGGTCTCCCCCTTCACCAGCTCCCAGTCCGGCCTCCCCCTTTGCCGGTGCCCAACCTGACCTCCAGAGGGGTCCCGTCTCCTGTGTAATCGACCTCCAGTCTCTATCTACCCCCTTTTCTCCATCCTCCTCACCACCCTCTCTTTCTCTACTTTTTCTCACTCCCTTTCATTTCTCTATCTCCTCGATTAAAAAAAAAAAAAAAAAAAAAAACTCTGCATATTCTGCATTTTAATCATTAACTTAGGGTAACTGCCAG
Source organism: Chromis chromis (assembly GCA_900302755.1). Taxonomy (NCBI): domain Eukaryota; kingdom Metazoa; phylum Chordata; class Actinopteri; family Pomacentridae; genus Chromis; species Chromis chromis. The sequence continues at coordinate 10,035 of OMNN01098597.1, forward strand.
CATTACTTTATATTGTTTAATTTCAGCCTTATTTTACTTACTTTTTTTTTATTTCAGTAATGTATCGTACTTGCTTTTCTACATTTATTAAATTATGTCATTTTGTTTTTTCTGAGCAATGCACAAGAATTTCTTTCAGGATTTATAAAGTTTTATCCTTTAAATAACAAATATCTGTAAAATATCTACATTTTTTGCCAATTTAAATATAGTAAATCAGCAAAACAAAAAACACAAATCAAACTGCAATCATCAAATACACCGAGGAATACATAAATAAAATGATGTGTTAGTGAAATTAATTTACAAAGCTAAAAAGTTCAGAAATTAAATCAGTAAAATTTTGAAATACGTTTTCATACATTCATTTGAGCCTCACAAAAAGAAAAAGTTTAAATTCATAGCCATATCAAAAAGATTAAATGCACTGTAGATGTATTATTAGAGCTTGTAGATAATGCATAAAAATGAAATAACCTCTCAGTAACTGCAGTATTCTAAGATGAACTGTAATGCATTTCCTCTCCTTCTTCATGGACAATCAAAAACAAACTTTAGAAAGACTATATTGAAAATTCAGGCCCCCCCAAAAAAACTCATCACAATCAAAATTAAACCAGCTGTAATCATTGAAACTAAACTGAGTCCAACTGTGATTTCCAGTCAGTCTAACTGCATGAACATGGTTCTAAAACGAGCTATGAACAGCAGAACTCTCTCAGTTTTGGACCTATGGGTTTTGTCTAGCTGCATGTTTGCTGTATGTTTTTTGCACTTTGCTGTATGGCAGTAGCGTCAGCAGGGGGCGGTAATGCGACACTAGCACGGTTCTATCCGCCAGTAACAACACGAAGAACTGCTACGTCATTGGGCTCCGGTCCAATCGCTGAAGTAACCGCCGCGTTAGTCTCCGCCCCCCTGAGAAACCGCCATCATGAAATGAAAAACAGAAGCTGACAGCTGAGACGCAGCTCGGAGCTCCATCAGTGAAACAAGGTAAACTTCTGCTAACCTGTATACCGGTGTCCGGCGGGGTAACTGCGGCAGTTCGGTGCTCTGTGAGCGGATTCTGTTGTGGATCAGAAACGCTCCGTGTCGCTGTTTTTTTATAACCTGATAAACGCGCAGTTGAACATTATTTTAGCTAACGTCCGTGTTAGCAGGTGATGGCTAACTGCGCGCAGAAGCTCACTGATAGTTATCGTCTGGTTTAAATATTTAAACTTAACTGCAAACTAGTTAACCTCAGCTAACCGACCCACCGACACATGAGAGGCAGCACAGGGAGAATGAAAGCTACGGTTTGAAGTTCGGACTGTTAGCGGGCTAACTTAACGCGCTAACAGGTTTGAAAGCTTAAAGCTGCAGCGCGCCAATCCGCCTGCACGTTTTATTGTGAAGAAATTAGGACTCAAAACAGAAAAAACAAACCCCTAGACCTTCATGTGTTACTGAAAAAGCTCTGAGACTGGTGCTCCTTTTGAAGACACTAGATAGGGTCTGGATTTAACAGGAAATTCACGGGGAAGCTGGTAGTGCCGTCCGAGATGCCAGACTCCATTTAAAATGCAGTTGTTTTCACGGACAAAAGCAGCTACTTGCTAAAATAAGGGAGAACAACACCTAATTGTTAGGGTTAAGAAATGATTAGAGTCAACACTGTAATTCCGCATATGGCTTAAACACATTTAGCAGAGTGAAATGTAAATCCTCCTAGTTTATCTGCCGTGTAAGGTTACCCAGCTCAGTACTGCAGTCTTTCATCTGATAAGAACTTCTTCAAATACTGGTGCTTGGGTTCTAGGTACAAATTTCCAAGCTGCTTCAATTCTGTTTGATGGACAAAAGTACCTAGTTTGTGAATAATGGCTTAACAATGCGTTATTATTAGACTTTTAGAGTTATGTTTTAAAAAGTTAAGGATAATTTAAATCCTTTAGTTTGAAAGAACTTGGTTCCGAGTTTATAAGATTCACAGTAAAGCTAGAAGCTGCCAGACTCCATAGAAAATTCTGTTTTTACAATCAAAAGCTCCTACTTGGTAAAAGACAACTGAACGATGCTTAGTTTTTATTCTTAGCCAGTTATCAGTGTCAACACTACAATTCTGCACGTCTTTAAAACATTTAGTAAAGTGAAATATTAATCCTCTGTTAAGTTCCCTCAGTACTCCAGATTCCCCCTTTACTTTGGGGAAGCTGACCCCAGGAGAGAGGACACGAGTTGGCTTCCTGCCATTAGCAATGAGTGCAACAGGTTCACCTGCCCACCTTCAGAATTGCCTTTAACCAGACATTCAGCTTTCCAGTGTCCCCCTGCTTCTACAGTAGTTGCAGATTTTATTCTTATCAAACTGCACCTGACTCCACACAGCCCTGTCAGTTGTACCACGGCAAGGACTGCTTCCCTCATCCCACCGTTTACCTGCTGAGTGACACTTACTGCCGTTAACCTGATCTGCCAGAGTCGCTGCTTCCCCTGCTGTCTTCACTTTATGCTTGCCTGTATAAATGGCAGTGTGAGGAGGAGCTGAATTTTTAAACTGCTCCAGAATTATTAATTCACACAAAGCCTCATGAGTATGAACATTCAGTGAAGAACACCAACGACTGGCAAGCTCCGTGTGAGTCTGCCGACCAGACTTCTCCCAGGATCTGACTCTTTGTAGGCCTCAGGCACCAACTCATACACTTTTAATACAGCTGCTTTTACCGAAGCATCTTACTGTCCACCACACTGAGAGCAGAATACGCTTCCTGGTCTCAGCCACCCACTCAAAGAGAAAAACATATAATTCGCTAAACGGAGGAACTTAGTGGACACATCAAAAGAATGTGAAGGACCAGACCCACAACATCAGCAGGACTCCCAAGTTCTACCTGTAACAGTAATCTTTCATGCTGCTCAATCGTTAAACCAGAGCTGCTCAGAACAGCTTCACAGGTGTCTAAACCAGCCTCCACTTTAGGCTGGAGAGCCCCTGCATCAAACAGATTTTCTTTCAGGATGCTTTTTTTTCGTGGCTCTGTCCCTCTAACTGCCTTACCAGAACCTGATTAAAACTCCCCCCTAGTCTTCAGGTGGTACTTGTGGTGGGTATTTATGCACTCAGATCCCACAGCCCCGGCAAAGCAATCAAGGATCAGTGACCC
>OMNN01098605.1:0-11940 GCA_900302755.1 Chromis chromis
AAAAAAATAATGTAGAAAATCAAATATTTTGCAGGAAAGGGGATAGCGCAAAAATGTAGGGACATAAGTAGACAATAAAAAATAAACAATCCATTCATAAGTACTGCTGTTATTGTACAGATTCTTCTTCTGACTGTGTTTAGTTATCAAAAAGTTGACATCAAAACTCAAATTATCTCATTTTTAAAAAGATCAATTAATCTGGCATTTGTTTTTTTGATTAGCTGATTAACACAACAACTAGTTTATCAATTATTCTAACAATAATTTATTTTATTATTTAATTATTACCAAAAATAAACATCAAAAGCTGGATACATGCACATTTTAAGATGTTACAATTAGTCTGCGTGATAATATTAAATGAGAAAAGCAGATTTACAGGTGAACCAATAGGAGCCTCGCTGCGTTATATTCCATTATAATTTGAATTGTTACCTGGAGCCTAGATGTTTGGTTTCCTTTTGCATAGTCATAACAAAATAGAAAATCACCAGAATGCAGGAAATTAGGTGTCTGACCCGCACATAGAGCTACGCTGCTTCTTCTACTGTTTCTACAGTGATAAATAAGTGTTTGTATCCCTGAAGCTGCTTCTGCTGCAAAGACAACATCGCGTTCAATCACTCACACATGTGGTTTGGGGTCGATGGGAGACGGCAGCAGGTAAACGCCAACAGCTACAGCCAGCAGAGCCACGAACAAAGACCTCCTCCCCAACCTGAGGGAGACGAGAGAGAAAACAGAGTCAAACTCATGAAGATGCTAAATTAAATTAGTTGTTCCATCCATCCATCGATTATCCAGGGCCGGGTCCCGGAGGCAGCAGTCTAAGCAGGGAGGCTCAGACTTCCCTCACCCCAGACTCCTCCTCCAGCTCTTCCGGTGGGACCCCGAGGCGTTCCCAGACCAGCCCAGAGACATAGTCCCTCCAGCGTGTCCTGGGTCTACCCCGAGGCCTCCTCCTGGTGGGACATGCCCAGAACATGCGTCCAGGAGGCATCCAGAACAGATGTCCACCTCAGCTGACTCCTCTGGACGTGGAGAAGTAGCGGCTCTACTCCGAGCTCCTCCCTGGTGACTGAGCTCCTCCCCCTATCTCTAAGGGAGGCCCAGCCACCCTGAGGAGGAGACTCATTTTGGCCGCTTGTATCCGGGATCTCGTTCTTTCGGTCATGACCCAAAGCTCATGACCATAGGTGAGAGTAGGAACGTAGACTAACTGGTAAATTGAGAGCCTGGCCTTCTGGCTTAGCTCCCTCTTCACCACGACGGACCGATACAACGACCGCATAACCGCAGACGCTGCACTGATCCACCTGTCAATCTCCAATTCCATCCTCCCCCCACTCGTGAACAAGACCCCAAGATACTTAAACTCCTCCACTTGAGGCAGGACCTCTCCACCGACCCGGAGAGGGCAAGCCCCCTTTTTCCGGTCGAGAACCATGGCCTCGGATTTGGAGGTCCCAGTCGCTTCACACTCGGCTGCAAACCGCCCCAATGCATGCTGAAGGTCCAGGTTCGATGAAGCCAACAGGACCACATCATCCGCAAAAAGCAGAGATGAGATCCTGTGGTCCCCAAACCGGACCCCCTCTGGCCCCTGGCTGCGCCTAGAAATTCTGTCCATAAAAGTTATGAACAGAACCGGGCAGCCCTGCCGGAGTCCAACATGCACTGGGAACAGGTCTGACTTGACAATGCGAACCAGGCTCCTGCTCCGGTCGTACAGGGACCGGACTGCCCTTAGCAAAGGGCCCAGGACCCCATACCCCCCAGAGGGTGCCACGAGGGACACGCTCGAACGCCTTCTCCAAATCCACAAAGCACATGTGGACTGGTTGGGCGAACTCCCGTGAACCCTCGAGCACCCAATGGAGCACTAAATTAGTTGTTTGTGTCAGAAAATGTTGATTTAAATGTCTTATTTTGAACAAAAACCTAAAGATGACCAGTTTACCGTCACCAAAAAGAAAAGAAGCCATAAAATATTCACAGTTAAGACGCTGAAATCTGAGAATTTAGCTTTTTTTTCAGACAACTAATCATTTAATTCATGCAGCTCCCTTTAAATGTACTCAGTTTTTGCAGTAAACGTTAAGGAAACATCTGCTAAAACTGAAAATATATGTCATATAGTGTGTGCACATTGCATATGAAACCACATTATAATTAGTTTCCCCTTAAATATTCCCCTAACTTTGCACTACTCCCTTAAAAATGCACATTTAACCTCGACTTTCAGTTAAAGTGTGTTTGGAAGAGCTGATTCTGCTTTCCAATGATTACACACCACAATCTGCAGCGTTGCGTCACACGAGCCGAAGTGAACTTTGACTTAAGATGTTCCAGACCGTTACACAAACCCCTTAAATCTGAGGGGAAAATCAATGGAAGCTCGTTCTTTGTTCGTTCCTGTCAGAAGTAAACAGAGATTTTAGTGTCCGAGTGGGAAAAATGTGATTTAATTCTGTTTTTAAATGAAGAAAACAAACAATCCGCCTGGTTTAATGGCACCGAATGATGTTTTCACTGATTAAATCTGATGTACTGTTAAATTATGAGGCATTAATCCACATAAATATCTGCCACACATTGTTTTCTTAGTGTTTTTTCTCACTTGTGTAGCTTTCATTATGAGACACATCTGGTTTGGGTTCAAGAGGCTGAAGTGCTGAAACACCAAGAAATATCAGCTTTCATTAATTCCCCCCAAATGGTTCCCTTCAGGCCCTGAATGCAGCACATAAACATGATTAATTGAACACAAGCTGCAAGAGCCATTCAAATGCACAATCAAAAACTTGGCTTTTTAAGGTTTCCCATGATCTGACACCTTGCAGAGGAATCTAGAGGTTTCATACTGTCTTAAAGTCTGAGTATGTTCTGGATGGTGCTAGTTTTATGAGTCTTTAGGTGATAAAGTCGATTATGTGAACGCGGGGGAGCGTTTAGGTAACTTTTCCCAGTTTCCTAACGCCCGCAGCTGTGCAATCCCTGCCTTAGCTCAACACGCAGAAGCAGCATTTAAACCATTGGAAGCAGATTAATTAGAGCTGTTATATATGTTTGATTGAAGCCGAAGAGCAGCCGAGCTCATAGTGGCATCAAAAAAGTCTTTAATTGGTTTTTTGGACGCACCTCCTTCCCGGATGAAGCAGGTGAAGTTAAAGTTGCTGGTTTTTGGACGGAGTTTGGCGAAGCGCGGAGAAGACGTTTAAAATACTCCACAGACAAACTGAGCGGTTTATTTAATGAGACAGGAAGTGGAATTAAAAGTCAAACTTACATGTCTGAGTCTCTGATCAGCGTCCGTCCTTCCTGCGGGATCAAACAGGTCTGAATCAAAGTGCTTCTTCAGCCGGCACGAAGCGGCGCCGAAAACAAACCCGAGTGGAACCGAACACCTCCGATGTTCACCTTCAAAATAAGAGCCGCGTTGTGTTTCCAGCACATTTGTGTGTTTTTTTCATAATTTCAGGCCAGATAAATTTAGAATAAATATATACATTTTTGCAGCATTATTTGGGATTTCTTTCTGTATATTCTTATTATTTAATATTTTAAATAAATATATAATAATTAATCTTATTATTTATTGGTTTCATTATTTATTTTCCCACTTTTTTATTTCTTATGTAACTGTTTTACTTTTTGTTTTGAATTTTCAGCTTCTCAGTCATTTGTAAAACTTTCCCATTCCTTATCATGTCAAGTCAATTGATTATCGGTTTGGCCAATTATCAGATCTGATATTGGAATTTGTGTATTTGTAATTTTGAATTTTGACACCAGGATTTAGATTTTAACTGCAAATGTTTAATCAGTTTCCATGATTATCAATAATTGCTATCGGTATCAGCACTGAAAAAAAAACATATAATTTGACTCCTATTCCTTATTTATTTTAATATTTATTCACAATTACTAGGACTGTGTCTGTACTTTTATATTGTTTATATTAAGCTTAACAAATTAAAAGTAGTCGCAAAAAAAATGATGTGTAAATGTCCAAACGTCCTCCACAAACATGAACGGATACCAGAACTATAAGTGAACTTTTACTCTGAAAGCAGAGTTGGTTTCATCACGGATGTTTCCTCAGCTCAATCCTGCAGCTTCACATGTTTGTAGTTTGTCTGAGGCAGCAGGGTGAAGGAGGGGGACTCCCACTTCTTCTTCTACTGTGAGGTTATTCAAGGTGGGGTCAATCAGAGGACAAGAGGAGGAGCTGCTCCAACCTTCAGTGCTGCCAAAACACTGACAGCAACACATCACTGAGCAGCGACAACACAAGAAGAAACTCTGACAGCCTTAAATAAAGATCTGAGGGAACTTTGCTTGTTTGTACAGTCATGGGGTTTAAACGCAGACAGATCCAGGCGCCCATTTGCTTAGCTTAGCTTAGCCTAGCTGCATAAATGACTACAGACCAGTTCAGCGTTTAACACCATCCTGCCGAACACTCTTGTCAAGAAGCTGGACTTCCCACCCCTCACCTGTGACTGGATCAAGAGCTTCCTGACAGATCGCCCACAAACAGTGAGGGTTGGACCCCATAGATCCTCCATCCTGCGTGCTGAGTCCCTTCCTCTATGCCAGTGGTTCTCAACTGGTCCAGCCTCAGGACCCACTATGTCTCTATTAATAATGGTCGCGACCCAAAGTTTGCTGTTCCTGTTAACAAATTAAGGTTTATTTGTGTGTAGTCTCAACGCATTTTGATACAGCTTGGGAAAATGTTGGCTCATTTTTTGCTCATTTTGGTATATTTGGACACAAGTTCTGGTCATATTTTGTCCCATTCTGACAGATTTTGAGCACATTTTGGTTTATTTTTGGCACGTTTTAGCATAAATGTCTCCACTAAGCTGGCAGAGCCACATCTAGAGGTTAATAGTGGGCAACTACTGGTGTCACCACCACTAAATATCCTGCTATTGAAAGCAAAGCCTTTAAAATAAGACTTTATACCACTACTTTTTTTGACTGACTTAGATGATCCTACTGTATATCATACACGCACTGCAGCTGACTCTCATGAAACCACGGCTCTGTAGTTAATCACATTAAACAGCAGTGACGTCTTTTCTCGCTCGTTTTCCTCCTCGGGTCTTACACGTATCGCTGTGACCAAAACAAATGCAGAGCAGTAACTGGAAAATGAGCATTGTGTTTCAAAATGTTAGCGTAGAGAATAGCTAATAGCAACACTGATTAGCTGGCCACTTTAGTTACCACTGCCTGCTGGTTATTTGCAGAAAAGTTGACAGCGGGGGTTTTATTCTGGTGGGTGTAAGGAAAACACAAAGGCACCTGTTGTTGAGCGAAGACTGAAACACATGCAATAGGCCATACATTTAATCTAGTGCACATTTTATTCGTCATTACGTGGACCACGTTCAACAATGCTCCAGCACACACACACAAGTCGACTTGAGTTTGAGTGGTAAAATCCAGTCCATTTCTCTGCAGTCTGATGCTTAATTAGCTGATGTTAAACAACGTTGCAATGTGGAAAGAAAATGTGCGTGAGTGCAACTTCAGAAAATTTCAAACGTGCGTGCGTGTCACTGCCTCGTAATCCTTACCATATGCATCCATACGCATCACAGTATTAAAAATCAATCTGATAGTGATGGAACTATAAACTGTGTGGGGAAACCGAGTACATGTGAGAAACATTTGTCACTCAGGATGAGAAAATATGCAGACAGACGGGATGTATAAGAAGTCTTGTCTGATATATTACCTTGGCAGTGAAGACATCCCTTCAAACATAAGCAGACATTGTAATTCAAACCAATTGCATATAAAGTTTCAAGGCGAACCCCCCTCCTCCCCCTCCGATGTTTCTTCCTATCTTCTTATCAGCAGGGAGATGAGAGAGTGAAATCCTGCAGAGGTAAGGCTGATCTGTTTTACGTCAGTCCGTCGGTTAGGTCAGCCTTAAATGTGATCTAAAGTTGCGAATGAATAATACGTCTTGGTGTTCGATCAGATTTGATTAAGAGAGGCAGATAAAGCAAGAGAGGCCGACTCGGAGTTGAGGAGAATTTGCATGCGTCAGAATCCGAATAGAAACATATCCGCAGCTGATTATTCCTGGGTGACGACAGTGCCACCCAGGCATTAGCACAATTAATTACACCACAGATGTTTCGAAGGGGCCCTGGTGGCTTGCTTCGTATTTATGTTTTCTGGCATGGCTGCTGGACGCATTTCTCCCAGAGAACAATTCTTTCCACCATCAACTGGACTTGTTTAGTCTGCGTGGACCCTGTGGTGTTGGGAGTCCTGACTCCTAATACATTCTGGCTTCATTATTAGGATCTTGTTACAGGGAGGATGGAGAAAGGGTGACAGGGGGGAGTAAATGGGGTAGCTAACGCGTCTGACCTCAGCACGTTATCAAGTCTGGTGGTCCTCCCCTCTTTTTCTCTTCCATACTGCAGGGACATCTGGACCCTGAAGCCCTTTCAGACAGAGGTTTGTTTTACAGTATAGTGGTTTTTGTGGTTCAGTACAGCATCTAGCGCTGTGTTTTGATCAACTGTGTGTTTGGGAACATAGAGGAGGGGAAAAAAGAGGAACTGTTAGGGAGAGCGGTAAAGGCTTACAAGGAAACATCAGCCATAAAATCCCTCAGCAGTGTTTGTGTAAACATGTCCTGGCCAGATGACTTCATTTCTAGGTATTTGTTTGTCAGTTGGAGTGCCCCTCCAATAATAAATAGGCCACCATGCATTTTGAAACACGCTGAATGTGTGTGGTGTGAGCGAGGGTGTGTTTGAGAGAAAGAAGGAACGCAAGAGGAGGTTTGTTTGTGGTACAGCGATGGGAGAGAAATATTTCCAGTTATATAGTCTCTATATGGCAAATGTTAGATGTGGCTGAACGCTCCAAATCACTAGTAAGTGGACCTTAGAGCTTAGATTCTCGTCAGCATATTGTTCACAAAAGTTAAGAATGTTTCAAACACAAGGGAAAACAACACAAAGCATTTTCCATAAGACATAAAAAGATGTTAAGACAGGATATACGACAAACACAAGACAGAAAAAATACATTTTGAAATGGTGAAATATGCAATTCTGTAGCGTCTGCTTGACATAAATGTAATATTGAACCTTTCATATCTTTGTTGCTCATCTTATTTAGCTTTTTAACAGCTTTACTTCCTATATGAGACATACAGCACCTGAGCACAGGACTCTATATATACTCTAGGCCAGTGGTTCTCAACTGGGCCAGCCTCAGGACCCACTATTTATTTGTTGCGACCCAAATTTTTGAAGTTTGCTGTTCCTGTTAACAAACTAAGGTTTATCTGGGTGTATCTCAACGCATTTTGATACAGCTTGGGAAAATTTCGCCTCATTTTTTGCTCATTTTGGTATATTTGGACACTTTTGCCAAGTTTAGGTCATATTTTGTCCCATTCTGACAGATTCTGAGCACATGTTGGTTTATTTTTGGCACGTTTTAGCATAAATGTCTCCACTAAGCTGGCAGAGCCACATCTAGAGGTTAATAGTGGGCAACTACTGGTGTCACCACCACTAAATATCCTGCTATTGAAAGCAAACTGTGTCATAAGAAACACATCCTTCAAAATAAAAGACTTTATACCACTACTTTTTTGGGGAGGAGACATGCTTCTGTGACCCTCCAAAAATGGCTTCGCGACCCACTTTTGGGTCCCGACCCACCAGTTGAGAACCACTGGTTTAGGTATATGAAGAGCTGTTACACTTGGATTGGTTTATTACCAAAGTACTGAACCTGTGAAGCTAATGGCATTCCCATCGACCTCAGATGTACATGACATTTTTTGCATGACATTTTTTTTGACAGCAACTTTTGGATAAACAACATTTGGTACAGATATTCATGCTGCCCAGAGAATATCTAGCATTTTTGCTTGTTTAGTGAAATATTGTTTAGTGAACACATTGGAACAAATACTTTGTTGTGGCTTTAATGATTCTTATAATTTGTATCCTGATAACTTTCTTGATACCCTGAATTTTCCTTCATCACACACTAAAACAGATCCATCCATCCATTTTCTGCTGCTTATCCATGTCCAGGTCTGCGTGGCAGCAGTCTAAGCAGTTGGCCAGACCTCCATCTCCCCCACTACCTCCTCCAGCTCTTCAGGGGGTGTGTGTGCTGAGTTATTCCCCAGCAGCTGAGAGACATGATCTCCCCAGCATGTCCTGAGTCTGCCCCAGGGTCTCATTCTGGTTGAACATGCCCTTAAACAGCATCCTAGTCAGATGCCCAAACCACCTCAACAGGCTACTTCTGATGCTACTGTGACCCCTCTGGAAAGACAGAGCTCCTCACCCTGTATCTAAGAGTGAGCCCAGACACCCTTTAGAGGAAACTCATGTCCACTGCTTGTATTCTCCATCTATAAATATGACATAGTAAACCAAATAAATAGCCTCTTAGACATAATTTGTCTTACACAAAAGACCTCTAACTAACATTCAGCTTCCCCGACCTTTCCAAATGTAAAATGTAAAACTATTTCATTACTAGCGTTGCAGTATTTTTCTAAAATACTGTACAATAATGCATACAGTTCCCAAACATTCTATTCAAGGAATATCAGAAACAGCTTGGGAATACCAAAATAACTACTGGCTTAAATTCCCTAAAGCAAAAACAGGACTCATCTGCTCCATGAGTACATCAGATTAACTTATTTTTATATCTCCTAGTAGACAAATAATTAGAATGAATTTCTATCTAAAAGGATCTGATGATTAAATGTGTTTGCAAATGTGAGGAATTACATTTAGAAAGATTTTTTACAACCCAACACCAGCTGTTGGTGTTACATGGCAGTTTTTTCATGGAAATGGTTCCCTGTTTTTAATACGTCAGTGCCAACTGTGTGTGCACAAAGCTCTGTGTTCTGGCTGGAACCAAAAGCCTTCAGTATGTACAGTAGGTGGCTTATCTAACCTGCCATACCTGTATGTACAGTACACAGGGGGAAATGAGAAACACACAACAGTAGTGTCAATTCTTCTCTGAATATTGGCGAATTAGTCTAAATGGCTGTTGTGTATTCAGCAGGTGTGTCACACTGCAAACCTTTTCAGCTCAAACAGTTTACTGATTTACTTTGCTGTCAATAGACTGCAAGACTGAGAACTGCTACGTTGGAAACACAAGATGAGACGAGCCGTCCCACCAGCCACATCCTTGTACCCAGCAATCACTCCCAAGTGTGCCTTTATTTTCCACGTTTTAATGTCACTTCAGCTTTAATGCCATATAAAAACATTTAATTTCCATTCAATCATTGTCTTTGTAATTTACACTGCAGTTTAGCTCAGTTGTCACGACTCTTGTGAAACATCTGTTTCCAGTTTGGTAACAAAGGGGCTCTTTGGTTGGGTTTTAAAGGAGGAACTGCACACTGCGATACAGCATTCTCTGCATTCTGTAAACTGCAGAAACACGTAATCTTCAATTTGCTGCGCAGCTGGTGGAATATCAATTATCTACGAAAGCTGGGTATTAATTAGACATGTTTTCATTTCTTGAAGTCCATATAGTAACATGTAAAACTGTTGACAGCAAAGATATGCCAGAAAATGACTCCAGGCTCACTAAAAATTTTCGGAAGGAGACGTGCAACTGCATCCCGCACCGTATATGAACCCAGTGTCTCGGTATGTTGTGGTGGATGAGAGGTGATTTCTACTGGCAGAAGTTTGCTGTCTATTGGAACCATATGTTTTAAGGCTCAGAGCACGTCTTGCTGGCAAATGTAGACTTCACTGTGAACTGTAGAAGAGTTGCCATAGTAACTTAACTGTGGTGTAATCTGCATTCACTCATCCTCAAGTAGTCACAGATGACTCTGGGTAAGATAAGGTAACCGCATGCCAAAACAACATGATATACTGTTGGGCATCAGCAGCTAGTTTGTTAGAGCACATCCCCCAACAGGCTGTCTTTGGTTCATGATTGGCCCCTCCTGGGATCACGTCAGCAGGTACGTGTCAGGAGATGCTCCAGCTTAGTAATCTGGTCTGTATAATGTGGCCCATGTCAAAGTCACCAAGGTCCTTGCACCTGCCATTTGTCATTGTATGTGGAGTACCAGGCGAACTGTTCCCTCAACTACCATACATCCTAGACCTTGACATGCGCTGAGATAGTTAGTGTTATCCGCTTTATCCCAGAGCATTCAGAATGTTTTAGTTTCTCAGTGTATATTTCCTACTTTGGACATTTGTTTAAAATATGACTTGTGAGGAGTGAGAGAAGTGTCTGACCATCAATGTTTCCCCTTAACCAGCGTAGCTAGACAGAACCTGGACTTCAAAGTGGCAATAGGACGTCAAAGGAAAAACTTTTTTAGAAGAGGTTTCTTGTCTGAGGAGGTTTTAATTCCAACTGAGTGGTTCAGTTCAGTATTTTCTTAATTGCTGCTTGACAATAAATGTAGGGCAACAGGATTCTGTGCACTGACAAAACTAAAAATACACATTTTCCTGCTTCATTGCATAGAAAAAAACCTGCAACTTTGGAAAAACACACACTTAATTTGGATAACTCTGACTTCTGAAGCAATGAACAATGAGGATTTTACCCCAATCTGTCACAGGGACATTTTATTACAAAGGAATCACTTGGTAGCGAATTATGGAGTGGAGGAATGAGAACTGTGAGCCTGTCCTTTAAGACATTATTATTTAGACCTGCCAAACTTTAAAGTGAAAGCTTATGGCGGTTATAGTTAGGGAATATTGGCAAGCTTTTGATAGACTTTTCTGTGCTGATTTTATGATTCATGTGGTACAGTTACACTCTGTTAGTATGTCAAAGGTGAACATTCAGTACCTCTCCAGGAGCCTATTGCAATCACTCTCAGTCTGGTTACCTAATGATGATGTCTTTACAACAACCTACTTCTCAAGAGAATCTTTCGAAATAAAGACAAATTCATGAGGTGTTTTCCCGTAGCCACAAATGCTAATTACTTTTTAATTTAATTAAACGAGAAGAGAACCTTTTATTGAAGTAGTTTTATCTTTTTTTCTTTTTAGTTCATTATAGATAATATACTATCGGCCCAAAAATGTTCCCACCATCTCACCCTACATGTGGCACTTGTGTCCACTGTGAAAGATGGTCCTCAGTGGATCTTTCTGACATCAGGGTTAGTTATATGTCAACTCAACTTTCAACTTTTATTTGTAAAGCGCTTAATCACATCAACAGACATTTCGAAGCGCTTTCACAAGGAGAGAAAAGATAGAACCCAACAGAACCCTTCCCAAAGCAAGCAGAAGCAACAGTGGCGGGGAAAAACTCCCTCGTGAGGAAGAAAAGTTCTCAAGAAACTCTGGGCGGACCCAAGACTCTGAAAAGGGCGGCCATCCGTCTTGACCGGTTGGGTGGAAAAGAGAAATACAAAAGAGATAGGACAGGGAGAGGAAAGAGAAGAGAAGAGAGAGAGAGAGAATGGCAGACAGGCCAGATAGATATGTAATAGCAGCTATTCCCCAAAACGTCCAGCATCAACCATGATCATATCAACAAATAGTGTTGGGCTGCCTGTCTTCTTCTGAGAAGTAAAAAGGCCTAATATAACGCTAATAAAGTGTATATCATTAGGGAAGTTATGGAAAATCATTATCATATAGTTGGGTTTGATTGATAGATTCATTTGTTTTTACTTCTGAATGATCAAGTTCTTCAGCCTGTAGGAGCCTTAAGACTTAACTGCATTCATGTGATTCATATCTTGTTCTCCAGCTGTAGTTTCTTTATATATTTATGTTCTGTGGTCCGTAGACAAGCTGGCATTAAATCACCTCTATTGCAGCTGCAAGTCGTGACAGTATTATTTGGATTTCACTGAATTACATTTAGTTCAAAATACTCTCATGTGGTTCCAGTAAG
>OMNN01098610.1:0-12638 GCA_900302755.1 Chromis chromis
TTTGTTTAAACCAGGACACCTTTCGTTCATGGTAAGAAGAGACTTTTAATGAAGTTGCTGACAGTATTCATCCACTGATTCTGTTTTTTGTGGTTTGGTTGACTGAAATGTGGTTTTCTCAGGAGGTTTAGTTGGTAAATTAAGTTTCTTCTGCTTTTACAGTTTCTGGTGATGTAAACAATCTATAAAGAATGGTATGAAGTGGTAGAAGAGATTCTCCGCCGACACTGTCTTCTTTGAATATAAAAAGGTTTATTAAAGCAACAAGTTATCATATCTTCACCTCATGTCAAGGTCCTGTATTAGGTTGACCCTTGGCATGCAAATGGTTAACTTGTGACCATGGAAATGGCAAAGTCATGGTGAAGGTACCCCTCATATAATTACACACAAAAGATAAAGATGTCAGAATATCAGATACTTCACTGGCTCTGAAAAATGTTTTCATTTTAGAGATTTAAAGATAACATGTCTTTGAAATCAGCCAGCAGGGATTTGGGGTTTAAAGAACGAACACTATAGGGGTAAATAAAACACCAACAAACCCTCAGTTTAATGCAAAATGTCACTTAAATGCTTGGTTTAAATGAAAAATCACAGTGACCACATTGGGTCGATGTAGCTGGACAGCAACAAAAGACAACAAGCAACTTTATTTAACTTTAAAATGTACTTTAAAAGACTGACTGCTTATTTCTGGTAATATAATTTAACCTTTACTGATCCCCTTGGGTTCCTTCCTTCTCTGCATTCATCCTATTCAAAGTTCACCTTAACTATACATACTAGGAGCAGTGGGCTGCCGCGGTGCAGCGCCCGGGGAGCAGTCAGGGGTTAAGGGCCTTGCTCAAGGGCCCACAGTGGTGGTAACTGGGACAAGCGGTCACTCTCACTTTCCCACCTCAACGTCTTGCCAGTCCAGGGACTCGAACCGGCGACCCACCGCTTCACAAACCACTAGGCCACCACTGCCCCATTCCATTTGTTTTTACAGTTTCTGTCTCTTATAAATGTTGGAATGTTGGACAACGTGCCTTTTATATCTGCCAGTGGGTTTTTGGGTTCAGAGAGATAAATCTGAAAAGAAAGGAAATAATATGAATTAGCCAATTCTAGGTAAAGGTAAAATTCTTCTGTCACTTTAGAAGGGGGGAATGTTTTCAGAGATGTTACGTATAGATAATTTTAAACTTTTCAAACTTTTTCAACCAAGTCAGCATAAACTTTCAATCATGCCAACTGACAGTACAGTGGAAAATATAAGTTTCATAAAGGTTTCACCTTTAAAAGTGATGTGTAGGTTTTATTTTAGCTAATGAACTACAAAATTCATGGGGAAATTTACCAGGAAGCTTACAGGTGTTTAGACAACTTCTCTAGAGTTAATAAAGTGCACCCTGCAAAATAAGTTAAATTTTTCCTCACTGAAGGAGTCTTCTGTAGGTGAACGTTGCTTCCTCTTGTTGGCATCACTTTCCACGTGCTCCTGTTCTGTAGTAGTGCCTCAACCTCACTGATGAGGGAACAGGCCAGTATATCTCTTCTACTGCGCAAGAAGCACTGCTGTATTTGTAATGGCCCTGTCCCTCAATATAGAGACCTATATCTGAAAGCCGTACAGCGATTACTTTAACAGATCAATAATTGCATCTGAAAGGGGCTTAATTGAGTCATATTATCGTTGTAATTGCGAGGATATTAATGCTGATCTCTGTGGTTTGCCTCTTAGTCAAGTTGTGGTTAGCCTTTGCCCACCAATCTACTGCCCAGTGAAGCCTTTATGGGGGATTTGGTTACCCCTGAAGAAGAATGACATCAATAATTCACTCCTACACTCAAAGTGCTCATGAAAAATTAAGACTCTTCACTTTCTCAACAGGAGGCATGTCTATTGTCACTTCACACAGTGAAAACTCCATTAGAATTACACTGGAGAGCCTCATAAATACACGGCCCTCGAGGGAGACCTTGCACACACACAGACGCACAAATGCACTCGTAATGAGTCACACTGAAGTGTTCACTGGCAAATGTGACTTCTATTCTCGTGTGCATCTGAAGGAAATGATGAATGGTTCCACTGCCGAATAATTCATAAGATCATAGCGGACCAGATTCCAGGATATCATAACTTCATTCAGTGGGATTTATGTCAGGTCTGAGTGTGTAGCGCGTGAATTTACACGCTCATTGCTGCTGAGACTTCAGTTTGGTATAATGGAGATAAAGGATCATGTTCAGAAGTATTTTTTGCATTATGTCCTGTGGAACCAGTGTCTTTTTGCCGAAGTGTCTCCGTGTGTGTTGTGGAGACCCGTTGTTTGATTTTGGTCCTAATCACATACATACATACATACATACATACATACATACATACACAGGTGACAAATTAAAGGAAAAACCTGAACCCTTGACCCCTAGTGGTGTCCTCCAGGATGATAATGTCCCTCATCCATAGGGCTTAAAGGGTCACTGAATGGGTTGATGATTTTAGAAATGATGTGAATCATATGCAACGGCCTTTCACAGTCACCTGATCACAACCAAATTGAACACCGATGAGAGATTTTTTTAATGGAATGACAACAAAACACCAAATGAGGGAATACATTTTTTGAAAAATGGTGTTCAGTGCCTCCATTACAGTTATAGAGACTATCTAGTTGTGGAGGGGAGACAGAGAATCAGTGGTGGCCCAACAACTTATTAAGACACTTTATGTTGTTTTTTCCTTTAATTTGTCACCTGCCTTTATGTCAGGGAGTGCTACAGTATTGCTGCTACCTATCATCTAGCTTGGTTTTGCAGCTTGTGTGAAAAAGTAAAGCCATATGTCGGCCGTGACTGATGACTGTACAGAAATGCCCGTAGGTCCAGCAGTGTAATGAATAACTCACACGACAACTTCACTGCCAGGTCTGTGTTTTGCTTTCCTCCAAGAGATGTGAATTGTTTTGGCAAGTCCATGTATGAACTTCATTGTGATGAATTACTTTTGTGAACTCAGTGTTATCATTCCTTTTATTTAGAACCGAGATATGATTCTTCATATGTATGCACAGCTTTGAAATGAATGCCTGCAATGCTGATACACAGAGTTTTAGTCAGGAATCTGCAATTTTATGTATCTTCATATCTGACTATTGCTAATTTGTGATTTGGTCTCACCCAGACAATAGCTGGATAAGAAAATGAAAGTTTAAGTGTCTCTGGAAAAAAAAAACCTGCATAATTTCTCAGCAGTTGCAGATGTGCATAATAATTTTGCATGTCTTCCGCTGTGTTAACTTCCCTTGTTACCCGTGTTGTCTCTCAGTAAGAGCGAATGATCACACTAATGCCTGTGTTCATGCTGAAATAGACACCACATGAATGTCTCATCCTGAGAGGAAGTTTAATCAGTGATTTGCAGACAAGATAAATGAAACGCAGTTGAATGACATGCGAAGTCGGCTCATTTATCTCAGGTAATTTGCATTTTTCAAAAACATTTAAATGAAGTTACGCTCACAAAATTGGATTTGTACACCAATAATAATTGTCAAATGAGAATAAGCTGTATTACCAGGGATATTAAACGGGATATTAACAGTGCGCAGCCCAAAAACCCATTTCATGTCTTATTTTACTGACTGATTTTTCTGTTGAATGGCTGAAATTCATGTTGTGTCTATTCAAGCTTCTAAACAAACATGCTGACACAGACATTCACACAAACATAAATGCTGTCATTACGTTAGTGGCAAAAGCATCAGGGGGACAGTGTGTAATAAGATGATCGGTGAAATAGAAAATGAAGTCTCAGTATAAGCCTAGCATGTGGCTAAGATTTATAGTCTTCTGAGTTTGAAAGCATCCCACCAGGCACTTGTCTTTACACTGCAAAAACAAATTCCATTAAAAAAACAAAACTATGAAAATCTGGCAGCAGCAGTCCTTAAAATGCATATATTTTCTTTCAAATGTCTGTGAAATGGAGTTTTATTTATTTTTTGCTGATTTAAATACAGTGAAAAAAACAACAGCAAAACAAAAAAACAGTGTAACTTGACGATAAAACATAAAAGAGCAAATTACTGTCTGTAAATATATGTGTGTGTGTGTGTGTGTGTGTGTGTGTGTGTGTGTGTGTGTGTGTGTGTGTGTGTGTGTGCGTGTGCGTGTGTGTAAATAAACAAAATAGTGTATATCTATGAAATAACAAAAGTGTTTTAACATTTGTTCAGTCCTTAATATATAAAAAAAAATCTTTCGAAAAATGACAAATATCTGTAAATATGATATTTTTAGCTGATTTTGAATGGATTAACATTCATACAAAATAGGGATATTCTGTAAAATTTAAGTAATTTCTTCCAACAAAAGTATGGTTGTGTATCTCACTGTCATGCTTCAGCAACATGACAATTCAACGGTGCCTTTGAAACAGTAGAACTTAATTTCACAGCACAAGTGTACTCAGAAATGGGCTCCATGTTCTGCCCTCTGCAGAGTTACGAGGATATATGGGGAACGTGCTTTAGCATCAGGGGGTGATATGGAGAAATTAAACCCTGATGAGGCAAATGACAGCACGGCACAATGAGGGATAATGTAGCACGTACAGATGATGCTTTTCTGCACTTATATGGGGTTCATCATCACACTTTCTTGTCTGCTTTACCTCCTCCTTTTCCACTGTGACAGTAAAAATTAGATAGTTGTCATCACGGTGCTGCTGCCCTAGTGGGGAAGAAAACAAAAAGGCTGCTGAATAAAGATCTGCATAATGCAGGCTTCTTATTCATTTCATTGAGGCAAAAAACGAGGGTAAGAAAAAAAGATTGTTGTTTTGGGAAAAAACGTGTGTCCCAGTCAGATATGTTCAAGTGCACATTCCAAGAAGATTACTTTGTGACATTAACAGTAAGGTTCCACGTTTTACCTTTCAGTCTGTGAGGCAGAGAAAATGATTAGCAACTTTCCAGAGTTCTAAAATCCTATTTCACTGTGAAATAAACCATTGTGGTGTGTATGTGTGTGTGTGCGCGTGCGCGTGCGTGTGTGTAGAGTGGTTGTCGGATAAAGTGTCAAACTCTTGGATGTATTACTCATACTGGCCTTCCTGGATTATTCATCTTTCCTCCAGTCCCTGTAGCAACATGTCCACACCAACGCACACCCTCGCGTTTTATAACACATTTCTATTTTAGGTCTGAAAAACAAAAAAAAATGTAAACAAGATAAGAGTCTACAGCCATGCTAGCGGCAGGATGCCTGTGCAAAATTTCAAGACAATCCATTACTCGTTGAAACATCTTAGTCTGGGTCAGCTGAGTCAATTTTCCCATTAAATTCACTCACTGCACTAGATATTGACAAGTTTATATGTGAGCATCAGTTGTGGAGGCAGCAGTAGTATGCCGTTCATAGTTCAATTTTTTTTGCCAAATAAATTTTTCAAACGGCGTCCACTTGCCCCTGATTCTTGGCTTGTCCTTTTTCAATTCTTTTTTTTGTTTCCTCCTTCACATTTTCTTTACTGTAGGAAATAAAAAGTAATCAGGATACAGAAAAGGAAGGTAAAAAGCCCCCCAAACGATATTTTCTCTCCTCTATCATTGATAGAGGCAAATGAATAATGAATAGTAGAGATTGTAAACCTCAACATCCAGCGAAGTAACCGTGGTTACTTAAGAAAGGATGCTGCAGAGGGTTTATTGTATGCAGGGAATTCTTTTGTCGTCATCAGCGGCTGTGTATTTTAGTGTCGGAGCAGGATTTCTCCAACTTTGTCAGTAAATGTTCTGGAGGGGATATTGAATCAACACCACTCTCGGGTACAGTAATGAGGTTTTGCATTTAGAAGAAATGGCAGCACGGGGTCTCTTGGCGAAAAACACTGAAAAATCAATCAGGTCCAATGCGCCACTATAGCGTTCGATTTCATTCTCAACAATCCGGGCAATTTGCACATAAATAGAGTGATAAAGCTCCATAAAGCCGCGCAAGAAAATCACTCGGGCTGAATAGAAAGTGCAGGGAAGCTTAGCCTGCTAACTTCGCACGATGTTCACTTGTTCCTCTCGAAATTAAAAAAGGAAAGGCCAGGTCTTGTGGGAAATGGAGAGGCCAATCATGATTTGAGCCGAGTGGATTGTTGGAGTTGCTCACACAGAGAGAGGCCAACTGGGCCAGGCCAAAAGAGACAAGGGTGAGTGCGTTTGTTATACTGGAAGTTAAAAAGGAGCACGTTTCCTGGCAGAGGTGGAAGGAAAGGGGTCACACAGACAGCCTCTACATCCTGAGATACATGCAGTAAACCACAACATACACCAATCAGGCATAACATTATGACCATGTGGCTAATATTGTGTTGGTCCCCCTTATGTGGTCAAAAATGCTCTGAACCATTGGGCATGGACAGGGTGTCCTATGGGGTCTGGCACCAGGATGTTGGCGGTGGATCCTTTGGGTACTCTGGCTTGTGCAGTGGGGCCTCTGTCAATCAAACTTGTTGCACTGCATCCTGTTGATGCTTGATCAGAATGGGGTCTAGGAAGTTTGGAGGTCAAATCAGCATCTTGGGCAATTGTCATGTTCCTCAACACATTCCTGATTGTTTGATGTTTCTGTCATGAGATGGGGTACATTTTCCTGCGGGGGTAGGCCAGCGACATTTGGGATTTCCATTTGCATGAGGGAGTGTGCTTGTTCTGGGACAATGTTTATTTGGGTGTCTAAGTCTCATCAACACGGATGTTAAAATCCAAGGTTTTCCAGCAGAACACCACATAGTACCAATATGATCAATGTTATTCACTTCACCTGTCAGTGGTCATAATGTTGTGGCTGATCGGTGTATCTCCAAGTCTCTTTTTTCAGTTTCTCCTCATTCATTCATGCTTATTGTACGTGGCTTCACAACCGGCAAGTGATTGAGTTCAGGTCCTGTCACGAGGAACTGAGGAGTTGTGGGTAAACCGCTGTGTCATTTCATCAAACCACCAAGGGGTTGTAATAGTACTCTGATGTGTTTACCTCGGACGTCACATCCTTCAGCTGCCACTTTAGCAAAATCATCAATTCGATATGATGTGTTGTGTATAAGATTTATTCCTCTGCCAAGCCAAGAGCCCAGGAAGAGGTGTGTGAAATCAGTGCCATTTGTCTCTCTGTACATCTGTCCGTCTACCCAAAAAACTATCCAACCGAATTTCATGAAATCTGGTCACAAACACCTTCATTATATTCGCAAGATGAGGGATTATCCTTGGTAGAGGATGATCTAAGTGCTGATTCGATAAGAAATGGTGCATAATAACATTTGTGGTTTTATCCCTGTTGTTGTTTTTAATTGTCATTACCAGAAGCATTTTCTAAGTTATAACCATTACAAAAAATCCTTGCTCACTGCTGTGCGCACTTGTGTGTTGTCTTGCAGAACAAAACAAGCATGTAGACAAAAATCCCGAGTGAAAATTGGTTTAAACTGCATTGCACCTTTTTAAAAATTGAGCATCAATTCAGAAACAGTTTGTGAAAACTACAAGTAATGAACAAACTAATAGGATGCACTATTGTATGAGTGAAAAAATAGTTTATATGCAGTGCGTATGAACATCCTGCAGCTTATGAACTTGTACATAAATAGACTCACACTGAGATACAAAGACATCATGCAAATTAAACCCTGCGAAGTGCGCATCCCATGCAGTTCCATTAAGACAGTTACAGGCTGCCTGAAGCAAACTCGGTGCAGAAAAGCAAAAAAAATACTCCACGAAACATTCACGGGGGAACTCTCGCCCCTCCAGTAGCATTCATTACTTAAAATAACCTGAAGAGAATGAAGGCAGAAAGAAATTTGATGTGTCTACAGTCGGCGCTCTGATCACCACGACCGCCTCTAGAACGTGTTCTCAGCTCATCTGGGAAATAACAGCTACACTCCGCTCAGCTGCCTTATTAAGAAGGACACAAATGGTGCATAAATGCCTGTGTAAATGCCAGCTTGAAAGCTTCCTCTGCCCACAAGCATGTTAAAACACCTTCTGCATAGTCTGAATCGCAACACAACTTCATTATGTTTAAGTGAACCAGTCAGCAGGGCAGAGGACACTCGAAGAAGTCTTCTATTTTTATGGATGCATTGGCAAAAGACCTCTCTGTGACTTTATCCTCAGCTTTTTATTTGAAGACTGGAATCTAAAGCTATTTTCTACAGTCTACATCTTAGAGGTTCTTATGCAGTTTTAGCTCATAATACAGCATGTAAACGTACATATTTAAAGTTATTCACAAGCAGTTTGAGTTCAGTATGGGGTTTTACTGGACTAATATTTGAGACGTGATGTAACTAAGTGCAAAACACCTTGGGCAGTGTGACTGATTGCAGCTTTGTTGCTCATATGTGTTGTTTTCCCCAAATATAAGGGAGTAGCACAAGTGTTGGGGCTGCTGTTGACACAATATTGTGCCTTCCCACTGGCGCAGGAGATGGGAAACTAGCTGGTTGTAGCTGAGGGATAGTGAAGAAGAAGGTAAAAAAGAAGGAGCATCAGGTGTTATTCAGTTCCTCCCCGTGCCGACTGCCTAATCTGTCATTTTACTGCTGGCAGAAAAGCTCAGGTGCTTCACTGTCATCAGGGCCATTTTGTGGTCAGATGGCTGTTTGCTGCCAGGACCTCAGATTTGTCGAGGACTAAGCCCACGCTCACCTGGGTATTTTTGGTCTGGCATGTCGATGGCACTGACAGGGGTCACTCATCTAGTCCTGCAGCACTTGAGAGTCGTTTTTACTTACTCATGTGCCCAAAGTGCTCTCTGGTGGTTTTATTTTCACACATCAGTAATGAACTAACAGAGCTGTTTGAAAATAAGACACCAGTTTTGGGAGACTTTTGGCCCTGGTGAAGCAGTAAAATGTCTACTTACACAAGGCCTTTTATTGTCTGTGTGTGAACTGAGTTCTGCAGAGTAATGGGACCATCAAGAGCACATTTCTAATGAATACAGACACTTATCCTCTGTAGATATGAACAGAGACACTGTGGGACTTTTTTACACAGTCATCTTCAAGATGTTCTTATTCAATAGCTCCAAGCCACACTGAACCAGTAGTGCCGTACTATCAGTTAGCAGGTACTTTCCTCCCACTTTCCACTAGAATAGCATTGCTATTCAGTGTGGAACTGAGAGATGTGTGATTGATTTATAAAAGTCACTAAGGTAGAATAAAATGTTGCATTTGTCTGCATAAAAGCATACCGCAGTCCTGACTGTGTAAGGATGTGCACAACATTAAAACTAGCTGCCTAATATTGTGTAGGTCCCCTTGTGCCGCCAAAACAGCCATGGAGATGGAGTCTATGGGGTTGTCTGGCACTGAGATGCTAGCAGCCTCTGTAGATCAGGCTTGCTCCAGTGCTTCTTGTGAATTCTCAATCACATTGGGATCTGGGAGTTTGGAGGTTGGGTCAACATTTGGGCTCTTGGTCATGTTCCTCGAACTTTTTTTCTATGTAGATTTTTAGGTAAGGCAGGGTACATTGTCCTGTTAAGGGAGTGTAGTTCTCAGTAGATGTGCTTGGTCTGGAACAATGTTAGGTTTATGTTACATCAAAGTAATATCCGCATCATCGCCAGTACCCAAGTATCCCCAGCAGAATATTAGATTGTAACTTAATGATCAATAACACACACTTAACCCGTCTGTGGTCATAATGTTGTGGGTGATGTAGCATAATATGGCACAAAACACTCTCCTTCACCTCAATATCCTTCTGTTGTAGCAATTATTTTCATTTTCTTCTCTCATTACCTGACTACTTTCATGAAGCTGAAGGCTGATTCATCCCTAACAGTCAGATAATGGGGAGTCGTGGGGAAAGAAAGAGAAAATAGATAGTGGCAATGATAAATAGAGTACAATGGAGAGAGAGGGGAGTGTAAGATAAGACAAAAGAAAGAAATGGAGGACGGAGAGGGAAGGGGAGAGTGAGCACCAGAGGAGGCGACGTGTCATCGGCAGGGCCGAGCTGTTTAATTAATGCTGCCGTGTACACCACGTTCAACCTCAAGAGCAGTTTCTATTTCTCTTGTTTATTTCCCCTCACAATCCCCTTTCTCTATCTCTTGTCTCTTTCTCCCTCTGTTCGTTCTCGTCATTTGCAGTGTTTATCTTTTAATTACAAATACCAGATTACAAAGAGAATCCTGCAGCAGCCATGACATTGTTACAATAACAACAACAAATGGTTGAATATCATGCTAATTGATCACCACATCAGTGCGTTTCTGAGAGGGCCTTCAAAGTGCCACTCAGTCACTGTGAACATCTCTCCTGACTAAAGTCTTGTCGCCTGACACTTCACTCTGAGAATTACTTTTTATAAAATTAGGTAGCGTTGCTATTTCTTGGCTTGAGCTCCTCTTCAAACTCTCACAGTCTCCTCTTTTCTCTCCATTCTGGTCTCTTTCACTCCTCTCCACCTCACTAACACCTTCCTCCGTCTGTGGGTCTCCACCGTCCATCTCTGGGAAGAGTGTGAGAATGAGAGTCTGGCAGGAGGTTTCCCAGGATGGGACATGTGGGTGAAATCACACTGCTCGCCATACATGACATATTACTCTCTGGTTATAAAATCTGGGTTCTGATAGAAAACGTGTAAAGAAAGATAGGATTGATTATATAGACCACTATCCCTTCTGCAAAAGTTTGCTCGTTCTGCTGTTTTCTAGAACTCTAGGTGAAACGAATCCATAAAATAGAAACAGTGTCTCTTGTCATATGGTCATTTATCATAAGTCACATATGTACAGTATTTGAGTTTTGATAAGTTTTACTAAAACTCATTTTTGATACCAGTAGTAGTTCAGGGTATTGGAGGATTTTTGTGGGGAAAAATCATAATCAATCATTTGAATCACAATTCTCCCTGCAGATTAGATTGAACTCATGTGATCACATGAGTAGCTGTGCATATGGTTGCCTGAATGTAAATGCAAAGTGGTGATTCATATCTCTGCCACATTGATGCTACATTTAGGATGCTGGCTTGTATTCTGGATGCAAAATGAGTTGCACCTTCAAGACCAACACTGCTGGTGTAGTGGTATCATACAAGATTCTCATTCTTGTGGCCTGGGTTCGATTCCCAGGCAGTGCATCAGGTTTTTCCTTCAGCTCGTCTCTTGGACTGTTTGAGTGGCTACGCTCTGGCCGAACACAGAGAGACTCAGGAAGAGCAAAAATATAGCATCCCATCTGTACTACAGCACACTGAACTAATGTAAATATGTAAATAACATGTAGATCTATACACACACAACTGCACTCTGATGCATAACCAACATAACCCACACACACACACACACACACACACACACAACTGCACTCTTTTTTTCTCATTTTCTATTGTTTTTATAAAGATTTGTCCTTCTATAATGTCTTATTGTTATTGCACAGCCTTGAGAACAGTCACTTTGCATTTCACTGCACATGCTGTATGAGCATGTGACAAATAAAAACTCTTGAATCTTGAATCTCTTGAAGATCCATAGTGCATCTGATATGCGTTGCTCTAATTATGTTACCACGAATCACGCTTTTTGCTTATTTCATGCGGAATAGGAACGTATGGACATTAGTGTTGTTTATTTATTTAATGATGCAAAAGCAAAAGCAGATCATAGGCCTATACTACCATCATCCACAATATAACATTGTCAGATTGCCACCCGATGGCCTGAAATAGTTACTATTATATTCTAAATAGTTAAAAAATCTGAATAAATGTGTGACTATTGTGTAGCATATTTCTATCTAATTAAACATCTTCTAACCCATCAGGTCTATCATGAAACCAAAGGCCAAAAGAACCACTGTACTCAAGGATACATACATTTAAATAACACACAGGTGTTTATTTATTTTTTATATACATAAGTGCAAAAACATAACAAAACTCTAATTATCTCTAATTAACTCAAATTCTATGTACTGTATGTGTCCTACAACTTGGGTACATTTATCCATCATTCCATATTTGTACAAGGGAAACGTGTACATAGTCTTTATTATCTTTGTTTTTGTCTTTATTTTACCTTTTCTATTTCTCGCTACTGTGCTTCATTTGTGTCTGGCTGCTCCTCTGTGTGAATTTCCCCAATGAGGGATCAAAAAAGTTTATCTTGTCTTATCTTAAGCAGTCAGTGAGTTATCAGGAGCATGGACAGTTTGGGTTAAAACAAAACTGAGTTTAAAACAATGGAGACAGCATTTACTTCTAAATTTCCAGAGTGAAAAAGTGAGAATTAAAGTTGACAGAGAGAACAGAGGGAGAAGTGATGACAATAAAGAGACGTGTGATGAATTCACCATCTGAAAGACAGGCAGAGTTTGAAAAGTGCAAGAAGACGGAAAAGCATCTCCATAGGATTCAGTGTCAGTTTGGTTAGACATTAGTCAGAGCTTTTTTAATTCCCTGAACTTGTTTTAGCAGTCAGCCCTCATTTTTAACAAAAAGGTATTTATTCACTGAAATTCAACAATGGAGGCCTTTTCTGTCCTTTTTGTAAAATGAAATTCTTTCACACAATACTTTGTGTGCCTTAATAATCTCTCTACTTGCTTTTATGCAGGCAGAACATCTAAG
>OMNN01098611.1:0-11113 GCA_900302755.1 Chromis chromis
TAGTGGGGTTAACCCTATCGCGGGGGTTAGGTTCCAGAACCACCCGCGATAGATGAAAATCCGCGAAGTAGCGACCTTATATTTACTTTATTATTTATATATATTTTAAGGCTTTATAAACCCTCCCCACACTCTTATAAACCTTTCCCACACTGTTATAAACTTTTCCACACTCTTATAAACACTTTCTACACTCTTAAACCCACGTAACTTTAACAACATATAAAATTCTATATGGGTACTCACCAGTGAATATACTATACCTTGAATGATGAAGATGATTGCAGTACTGATGACAATGAGATGAATGTACTGCACAGCCAAGAAGAGCATTACAGCTCTTCTGAAGGCGCCACTTCATCAGGTGCTTCATCTGGTGTTTCAGTATCTTCGCCCTCGTCCGTAACTTCTGTTTTCGCTAAAGTCGTAGGCGTAACTGGTGTCTTTTTCCGAGTGAGGAACATAGTTATGGGGAGTTGCTTTTTCTTCTGGGCGAGTAGGTTTTCATAAACCGACATGCCACCCCTCGATTGTATTTGAAAACTGCAACGAACGAAGCATCTTGGAGTCCCATTCTTGAGCAACTCGCTGACTATACTATACTATATATGTATACAATTTAAAAATCTGCGATACAGTGAGACCGCGATATGGCGAGGGACGACTGTAGTGCATTTTGCTGTGTGGACAAATGGAACTGTTACACATTTTTGTGAGACTGGACAAAAATCCAACATTAGCAGACTTTTTTATTGAATCAAGAACTATCTTCTCAGATTCCAAGGAGACATTTTGTCTTGTTTTGTCAGTCCAAAAATCTAAATCCCAAACATATCCAGTTTGCTGTTACAGAGGACTAGTTAACAAACAAGAATTGACACTTGAGAAGATGAAACCAGTGAATTTTTGGCATTTTTCCTTAAGGAAATTATGCTAACGAGTAATTAATCACCCAAATTGTTAGATTTATTCTCATGTAGCTCACAGTTTTTAATATATCGGTGCTACATACAGATTTTAGCCTGTAAATGCTGTTTAGATTTATTACAAAGCCATAGTCAGGATTCAGTGGGTAGCTATTTTTGTCCATTTCAGAGCTTAAACTCTTCCACCCAGGAGGCTTTATCTGATAGGAAAATGCAACCAGCACATTCAGAGAAGAGGCCACCTGGTAGTACTTTTGACTAAAATGAATATGGTATTCGCAGTGCTCCATTTCTGAAGCATCAGATTTGGTTGTGTTGCAGTTGAGATATTTTAGATCTCACTCTAGCCTGGTGGCGGGGATAAGGAGACTTCAAAAACCTCTCAAGTGTCTCTGATCCATAGAGCCCAAGGTTGATCGTGCTGGTGTTACAGTTTTGCAGCTGTCACTACTGACTTTAGGGAGTTTGTTTTTTTCAGGTGGAAATTTAAAAATACACTCTAAAGCTTCAGGGGTAAAAACACATGATGTCAAACATGCTCTGAGGTGTCCCTGTTGAAATGTAGTTATGTAAAATAGACCCATACAGCACAGTTAATTGAATGAAAAAGGGGGAGAGATTTGTATGTGGTAAATGTGAATGAGTGGAGCGAAGTGCGGCTCGTCCTTCCCTCCCAGCGGACTCTGCTCGGAGACGTTTTAGTTCACGGAGGCATGAAACTGTCTGTCAGTTGACAGGTCTGCAGAGAGAACTCCCACACAGTCCCGTTTTAGACACGAATCACACACGCACATACACATCAGCACGCATGCAATCATACTCACGACACTTTGTGTTATGGCGGCCACTGAAATAAACATGCCATCGCACTACCCAAGCATGCATCAACCCCCACCACAGTGCTCCACTCTCTCCATCTACCTCATCATAGGCAGTCTGGCAGTCTGGATCAGATAGTTAGTTCAGCCGGTGCCAATATGCGAAGCAGAGATTGGAAACCGTTGCCCTGACTATCAGTTTCATCAGAGGGATTGGCCACAGGGCAATTGGCAGCTTGCAGTAAAAGGTGATTAAAGTAAACGGGCATATGGAGTCATTGATTTTCATAAAAGAAACTGCAGCACCTTTGTCATCAGCCAAAGACAAGCAATTGATCAGCGTCACGCATCGATGTAACCTCCGGGCGAGCAGCAACAGCACCGATGAGAAAAAGGGGGTCGTGTAATGAAAAAAAGGAGGTGAAGCAGAGAAAAGGTTAGCGTGATAGATCCCGATGGGTTCGGCTTTGATTCTTCAGTCATTTACGAAGGTAATTCCCGCACACAGATGAATTCCCCCCGGTGCGAAACGGGCCATCTCACTGCGGAGAAATCGAAGGCGAAGCCTGTAGACTCTCATCGGACCACCTCAGAAGCTAACATGAGGCTGAGCTGCTGGATGAGGATGAATGAGGTGAAAAATGACTGGCTGAACGGATGAAATAGAGACTGTAATGATGAACAGAGTGGCCTGTGTCAGCGCAGAGGGAGAGTTACCCGAGTTGGTCCAGAGATTACTATCGTGGTGAAAAGGCCCGAAGTAGCACAATGGTGCACCTGTGCAGGTAAAGTTTCCTCCTTTAGCCGAACCCCCGCTGGAATGTCTCAAGCATTCGGGAAAGAGAATCCTCTTTGTGCGTATTTTTCCTTTGTAATTCTTGTTTGCTTTGTAGTGAATAAAGGAGGGGGAGGAACATGTTTGTCTGCTTTATGGATCATCCATAACAAGCAAGAATAATCTTTCACACTAAGCTTCAGAAAGAAGCTATAATATGCAATAATTTAAGACATTCATAGTGTATTTGTTTATCAGCTGTCCCCGTTATCAAATAATGTAAATAAAATGGAAGTAAACAAATAAATCACAAGACTTCAAGGGCCACTATCCTGCATGTTTTAGATGTCTCCCTCTTCTAACACACCTGATTCAAATGATCAGCTCATCATCAAGCTCTGCAGAAGCCTGATAACGATCCTGATCATGTGAATCAGGTGTGTTGGAAGAGGGAAGCATCTAAAACATGCAGGATAGTGGCCCTCGAGGACCAGGATTGGGCACCCCTGCTTTAGAGTTAGCAGAAGCAGCAACTAGCAAGTAAATAAACCTGGTGGACTATGAGGCACCTGCTAATTCTGAGAGGCTCACCTCACAAGCAGCTGGCAGTAAGGAGGCAGGATTATGCAAAAGTTGGAGTTAGACGACTATTAGTTAACCAGATGGTACGTAGCAGTTTAGTAAAAAGGTGGGTGACTATCTATACAATAAAAAAATGATTTTCACCATATGGGACCTTCAAATGTAAATAAACATTGGACACCTGGTGCACCTTCTTGTTTATATGAACAGTTTCTGACACAGTGTGCTTGAGTTTTGAATTAGTATCTGCCCCCGTGACTTTGACAGCTGCTCTGGCGCTGGCACTTGGACACCGAAAGCTGTTGGCCCACAAGAGAGAACAAACAGGCAGGGCTGGACTCTGATCAAGCAGCTGTAAGACACCAAAGTGAATAAAAGAGAGAAACTGTGTGCACTGTGAACTGGCCCCTCTTACCTTGTAGCTGAGATATGTGATAAGCATAGTCTCCAAGAAACTGATTAAGGCCACTGTCACCTGAAGCAGAGAGGAGAAGGAGATAAATGAACCCAGCAATTGCAGACTCATCTCTTCTGGCTTCTTAGCCTTCACTGAGTAACTACCGTCCTCTGCAATGCCATTATTTAATAAATGGCTGCTGGTGTTTTTGGCTGGGATTATGCACAGAGATTTGGTTCATGCAGTAGAATTTGATTTATGTGCACTTTCGCGGGAGTGTTATTACTCTCACCTGTATCGCCCATACAGGATCCAGTCTGTGCACCCAGAAAATCAAGCACCTGTCAAAAACCATGAGAAAGTTTTCCTCACACTTCAGTGCAACTCTTCATAACAGTTCACTATTAAATTACATTTTGACGGAAACATACCAGTTGATTCCCGCCGACTCTCCTGTATTATTCGAACTGCTGTTCTGACATACTGAACTGTAGAAAAACCAGAAACAAAAACCATGTGGAAGTGTGTGTGTGTGTGAGTGTGTGCATGAGTGGAAATATGCCCACTGGGAAACATTTCCATCAGCTGGTATGTTGCCATAAAGAACAAAGCCAATGTGTCTCTAAAAGTAGCTGGCACTAAGCACAATACAGACAATCTACAATTTCCACATGACAGCACAGAAGGAGCAACTTCCTCATTTTCATTCACTGTATTGGCTTTAGGCACAGAAACACACACACACACACACAATAAACAAAATTACATAATTGCTGCAAAATAAACAAGGCAGCTTAATTGCCAGACAATGTTAATATTTTGTCATGAAACTACACAACTGACCTGCATGTTAGGGTTACGTTTTAACTCTTAAGTTGTAGGAAAAAAAATCTTGATCACAAGAATATCCCTATTC
Organism: Chromis chromis; assembly: GCA_900302755.1. NCBI lineage: Eukaryota > Metazoa > Chordata > Actinopteri > Pomacentridae > Chromis > Chromis chromis. The sequence goes on from OMNN01098611.1 coordinate 4,415, forward strand.
AAAGAAAAAATCCAAAGCATGTCAAATAAATAACTGCCCTGTGCTCTCCTGAAATCTTTCATATTTGCCGTTTTATTCATATGCCAATAGAAAAATATGCTGCGAAGAAATGTTCTGGCATACAGTGAGTCATCTGGTTGGTTTGGAATTAACAGGGAAAAAGACAAGATAGCATTAAAAGCAAAAAGACTTGTGGACTTTACCCGACGCAAAAGATTCCTGCATAGGATAAACCCTGAGTTAACATGGATAACTAGCTCTGTGACGCTGATTATCCAGGACAGCCGATGTCAAGCTCAGTGAACCCAAAGCCAAAGAGAGCTACACTAATCTAAACTTGCTTTGTGGCAAAAGCCCCAAGTCGCTTCACATGTTTGACATTGTGCTTGAGTCAGTCACAACAGATTTGTCGCTCATGTTTCCTAGGATGTAGCTGCTTAGATAGGAACCATTTTAATTATCCATAAAGCTGTTATTCTTTTCTTAATCTGCTTTCTTTGATTTTCTTGACCAGCTGTCCTTTATTCCCTCCACAACAGGGTCATGCAATTAAGACATTCTCCACAAATTAGCAGATAATTAAGAAGCAGAGTGCCGACTGCTGAGTGCGACTCTCACCATGGCTCCTTGGAATCATCCAGGCTCACTCGCACTATGTAGAGGACGCAGGTGAGAATCTTCAGTGAGAAGTTGAACAAGCGGATCCTCAGGCCTGTGGAGCAACAAAAACAAACATTGGACTTGATGAAATAAACTGGTGTAGCTTCATTTAAGTCAGGGGTGGGCAATCCTGGTCCTCAAGGGCCACTATCCTGCATGCAGGGTTCCTACAGGTTTCTACAAGTTAAATTTAAGACTTTAAGACCTTTTTAAGACCACTTTAAAAAAAAAGTATACCCATTTCGCAGCCCTACCGGCAAAGAAAAACTAAATCCGTAAGTTTGAGTTCAGTTTATCTAACCACGCTTGATTAAATTTACATTTCCCCATATCCCCTACATGAAATGGGTAGCCTAGCTAGGTAATAAAAAAAGGTTTTGACCTGCGTTTGTGTTGTGGTCAAAGAATATATTAGTGACTTATCGTCTTCAGTTGTGGTGCTAGCGCTTGATCTTTTATCTTAATTTAGTTGCGTTCTAAATGATTGTTTCCTCCGCTTCACTTGATTGAAAATAATCGTGGTTGACAAATAAAACCTTCAAGTAATGTGGCAAGGAGAAAAATTAAGACCCAGATATCAAAATTCAAGACTTTTTCAAGACTTTTTAAGGTATTATTTCCAATTTCATAAATTCAATGCTTTTTAAGACCCTGTAGGAACCCTGTGCATGTTTTAGATGTGTCCCTCTTCCAACACACCTGATTCAAATGACCAGGATCGTTATCAGGCTTCTGCAGAGCTTGATGATGAGCTGATCATTTGAATCAGGTGAAGAGGGAAACATCTAAAACATGCAGGATAGTGGCTCTCGAGGACCAGGGTTGGCTATCCCTGGTCTAAAATGTATGATTCGGTACCAGAATCATCCATATCGGGCAAGTTTGTGTATATTTATTGCAAAAAGTAATATTTCGGTATTGATTATGGCGGCCATCTTGAAAAAAATGGCAGCCATGTTGACTTTCAAGTAGCCTATTTTTTCAAAAAGGTAAGTATTTGTGCCCAGTTTGGTGCTTGTATCACATTTTGAACGATTCACCTGAAAAAAAAATCATTTATCTGCTGCACTATTATGATGATTCAGGTAATCTCACTCATGTATGACATCTAGCCAGCACTGCTCGCAGTAAACCTGATGCTTCACTCAGGCGTGACACAGACTCTGTAGGTCAATGGAGCTAAGTTTCCCATGAGGAGGTGTATTGCTCAACCACTCTTGTGAGGGATGTCATCTGCAGGAAGCATTTTGCAGTCATAATTAGTCATCTGCAATCCTATGTCACATGCAGAATCTACAATTACAGGCTCTAACTAATACTCAACAAGGTCTTGGAGCTGATCCTGTTCCTGGAGAGTACATTAGACTCAATTTCTGCCAAATGTCTTGAAATTCCCCAGTGTTTGATTCAGAAAAGCATTTCCTGTCAGGTGGTGAGAGAGCTACAACCCACACAGCTTAGTGTCTTCTGTTTTCTGTAAAAGAATGGTGCCCATTTCCGTGTTTGCTAGGTCTGCCTTTTATTTTAGTTGTGCGCAGATATGGAGATAGCCCTCTAGGAAGTCAGCGCTGGCATGCTGGGCTGTGGCAAGAAAACAAGCAGATTTTTTATTGCAGACAGCATGTGGTGGCCGTAGATTCAACATGCTTCTCAAGTGAATCACTGAGTCACTGTGGGTTGCAGAGGTTTTGTAATGTCATGCCCATGATTTAGTTTTAAATTGAATGTATGGAAACACAAAGAATAAAAAACAAAAAGTGTGTAACTGTCTAACTTTGAGTCCTTTGCTAAAGGAAAGTCTCCTTTGATGAGCAGTGAAGTTTCCCAGCGTGTTACTATGGCCAGTGTTTTGAAAACAACATCTGTCTTAAATTAGCTCTCTCATAATCTTCCACTTTATACGGAAAGACTACAGGACTTTCCATATTTAATGGTGTCATCTGTTTTGTAAAAAATGGCTCTTACAAAGCAATTCTGAGGCTTACAATAGAGCTGAAGTATTTGATTAGTTTTATTTTTTTCATTTTGGAGGGCTTAGTGGTGTGAATACTTTATGTCGAGTATTTTGAAGAAGGTTCTGCAGCAGACAGGGACTTTTTTTCTTTTCTTTCCAGCGAGTGATAGAACATTGTGGTGAGAGAGAGAGACTGTGAGCAAGTTGTAAAAAAGCAGCAACAAGAGAATGACGTTCAGGGAAATGAATAACAGCCTGTGCTGCTTCAGTGAGCTCCACCGAGGTAGAACGTGAATATTCTTCTGGTGAGAATGAAGCTGTAGCAGTGTAAAGGAAAAGCAGAACACAAATATAAAAAGACTGGACAGGTCAGCAGCAACTCAAAGGCAAATAAAGGTTAAAGACGACAGAAGTGAAAGTCTGGCTTTATAGGACTTACTTCAGGAAAATACACTACAGTGATATACAGGATGTCTTTTAATACAAATGTACACCACATTATAAAACATCCACAATAATAACTACCTTTATTAGCGATCGACCGATATGGGCTTTCCAGGGCCGATGCAGATTATTGGTGATCAAGATAAGCCGATATTTGGAACCAATGCACATTAAATGTAAAGTTTTACAGCATGTGATAACAGAGAACCTATCATTTATAACTAGGCTTCTTCGTTAATAAGGGTGACTATAAGTGAACATGTAAAATAGAAATAGGAGCGATTAAATCAGGACGCTCTCCTCTGTTTATGTGGGATCAGTTTGTCTCCTGCAGTTACGTCTGCGGTTCTTCTCGGTTTTATTAACCTTTCTATCACTTTTATTGCCCACTAATATCCATCTGTTACATCATTATTAATTATTGTTTTCCACACTCTGTTTCAGGATGATCTAATGGCTGCCTTCTAACTTAGCTGCTAGCTGTTAGCATAGCCTTAGCCACTGTGAGAGTAGCTAAGTCCCTGGTTTGCAGCGATGGCTGTGTTTCTTGTTCAGTTTTACATTTCTGAGACCACAGAGTGACGACAGACAGAGAGAGGAGGATGCATCAGACCTGAAATAAAAATAACAATAGCGACAATCGAAAATATCGGCCTTGATAATCGGTCTATCCCTACTCTTTATGCTGTATTTTAAATAATCTAACACACACTAGTTCACAACAGGTGAGTTTATTCTTTGCTTATTTTTAGCTTCAGATGACTTATTTGCTGACAAAATGACATTTTGTCCTCCTTGCAGCTGGAGGACATGTGGTGGTGCATTAATGTATAATAACTTATGATAATACTTAACTTTTAGTATTACAGTGAGTATTATTTACTCACTATAGTTTATCTTTTTAGCTTCTCAAATAATGTGCAACCTGATTTCTGGACTCAATAATCACTTTAGACGAATGGAACAATCTTTAAAAATAATTACACATTCCATTTCATTTTGACACCTCGTGTATATAGCTCATGAAAATATAAACAATAATCTAGATTAGACTAAATCAAAGATGCAGTTTGAAGTGCAGCTGAGAGACCTCATGACTTTGTAAATGAAAACACAAGTTTAAACCAGTTTTACTTCTCGTACATCAGAGGGTACTTCTGCAGTGCCAAGGAGTGTGTGGAAAGATCAGCTCAAGTAATCTGAAAAACAGAAGTTACAATTTAATCAAAGCCCTAAGTGTACCTGAGTAAGTTTGAGCAGAAACATAAACAGGTAACCGAAAGTGTGGATAATCATTAGAAATAGACCGCTGAAAGGAATGCATGAATAATTAAACCAGATGTGTAATGGTGAAAAAGTGAAGAAGTGTTTCATAGCTAACAGTTGAAATTGTTACCTAATAGTATGAATAGTTTAAACTGTTTTCTGAAGGTATGGATACAAATTGGAAATTGTAAGCTAACACTATGGATATACACTTAAATGTTTACCTAAACATAATAGATAAACTGTTAAAATAGGAATGTAAGATTAGGAATAAACAATTGTTGTCTAAAAGTATGGATTAACAGTTGAAACACATAGACATCAAAGTATATAGCTTAAACTGATGAATAAATAGCTCCATGTAAACTGACATAAACATTCAAACAGTTCAACTGGATGAAACAATCTTTTAACAATATTCACTTTTATATAAAGCATTAATTAAGATCTAATTCGAAACGATTTCAGATCTGCATATCTGAGCATGAGGGGTAATAAAGGAGTCAATCTGACAAACCTGTGGAGGTATGTCAGATGAAAAAAGATGGCAACTACTACCTGCCTTAAACCACAGCTAAACTAATGGCAGAATGAGATGCAACATGTCTGTGAATGTTCTCATCCATCCAGGTTATTCTGGCCAATTCAACCGAAGGCAGCTTGACTCAGTAATATGTCTGTGAAGAAGTTTTGCTTCTCATCCGAGTGGCTTCATCAGTTCATGCGTGTCAAGACTAGACTCAGACTAGCCCAGTTTAGTCTTTTTTTTTTTTTTTTTGTCTGCATTTTTTCTCATCGTTTAACACTACAGAAGGGGTGTCGACTTTTTATGTGATTGATTCATATTTTAGTCTTGCAGCCAAATATTTTCATACTTAGTGCGTGTGAGTGACCATAACCGGCCCTCCCTGGAAGCTAAACCGACATTCTTTATTAGATTTCCCTATTATGAACCAGGGAGGGCAGTGCTGCACCTCAGTGATCTGAGGGGGAAACAAAGGCTAGACAGGACGAGACAAGACGAACAGGGGAGGGAACAGGCAGGCAGTGCTATTGGAATTGAAGAGTGTAAGATGCTGTGTTATTCCCAACCATCAACTCCACATCTAAAAACAAGACAAAAACAGAATCAAACCCAAAAAGAAACGGTATTGAACACCATACCTGTGGATGTCCTAATATAGTATAGAGTATGCCGCCCGAGGATACAGGTGAAAAGAGGGAATGAGTTTAGTGAAGAGTCTCTGGAGAGAGACTTAGCACATCCTGGAGGGTCCCATCATTTCTCAAAAATGGGACTCAACAGGAGCTGGTAGGCCCTGATCAAACCTGATGCTGGCTGATGCCACTGGAGATAAGAAACAAACACAGGATCCATGAGGTAAAGGAGGGACATAAAATTGGGGGCGTTATTTCTTATTCTTTATACTTTCTGCCCCCTAAAGTTTTGGCAGTCACTATATATAAGATACCTCTGTTTACTATTTAATTGTTTGCACATTTCCCGTCTATCCTGCACACCCTGAGTGTTTTTCTTGAGAGCTGAATGTAACAAGTGAATTTCTCCGTTGTGAGATCAATAAAGGATTATCTTATCTTGACTCAGGTATACATGCATCTTCAGGACCTGGAACTGGACACATCATCATCGTAGACGGGTCAGAAAAGAGGAAGTGCAGCTACTTAAACACACACGTCACACTTTGCTACTAGTTTATGACCTTAAACTACCTCATTAATGACTAAACACACTGTTCATGAAGTTCTGCTTTTCTAAGGATGTTCTGCACAGAAAATGACAAATATCTTCCTTGTCAGTCGTCATAAATAAATTAGAGAAGGGAAACTGCTGACAGTCAGAAAACAGTATTAGTGGAGAAGGTTGCTGCATACCGGGAGACATGCAAAGGGTGACGGATAAGTTCACATGTGTTTCCAGGCAATGGAAACACATGACATCATCCCCACTGAAGAAAGCCAAGAGTGTGTCGTCCGCCGGAGAGGTCATGGCCTCTGTCCTCTGGGATCATCATCCTTCAGAAAGGACAGATCATCAACGGTCATTATTATGCTTCCCTGGTGCGGCAACTGAGGGAGAAAATCTAAGAAAAGCGCTGAAGGTCGTAGACAGGTCAGAAAAGAGGAAGTGCAGATGCTTACACACACACACACACACACACACATACACACCCACACACACACACATACGCACACATACACACACACACACACACACACACACACACACACACATACACACACACACACACACACACACACACACACACACCCACAAACACACACACACACACATACACACACACGCACACATACGCACACACATACATACACACACACACACTACAATAAATTAG
>OMNN01098613.1:9501-20339 GCA_900302755.1 Chromis chromis
AATCAGACAAGAATTCAAGTTTAGGTGTTATATTAACGCAGTGTTTTCTGATCTTATGAAACATTTAGAATGTTCTGGTGTTTACCATTACACTCTACAATAATATTCATGCAGTTAGGCTGACTGATTGAAAGTCATGTGTACTCACTTTAGTTTCAGTGATCACAGGTCTTCTAACTTGTGTGTCAGTGATCAGAGGCGTATTCACTTTTGTTGCATTGAATTTCTACATTGCTGTTTATATTTTCAGTAGTCTTCAGATTTTTTGGATTGTTTATAATTTACTGTTGATCAAGATATCTTCATCCAGAGTTCATAAATTGCTTCTCAAACTATTTCAAAGAACCAAATTAGGTGGATAAAAACAAACAGGATTCTTTTAGACTGCACTATCAGCATCGGAGTATGGATATTTAAAGAGCAGGCAGCTGCATGATGGAGAATCTTCACAGACCTTCAACTGTGTTGTTAAAAAGCTAAATGAAACATTCAGTTGATGTCACAGATGAAACTACAAAGTGTTTTGGCTTTACTCAAACTGTCAGTGTAAACCCGGTCTGCTAAATAAACCACATGATCAGTATGGTGCAGTTTGAGAAGCAGTTCACGGCCAATCCACAGGCACAACCAGGACAGATGGTTGGGCAGATCCGGCTCCAGCAGCCCCCACCCAGCCACCCACAGCCCCTTGCCTCTGGGCCGCAGGCCAAATAATGAGAAAATTTATGACCACCCCTGGAGTTTATTAGCTCCGTTTCCCTGGGAGACAACTAGATCCGCCTGCACTGACCTCCAGGAATGTCCCAAAGCCCGGGAGCCCCTGTTGGTGGGAAACGGCTCATCCCCTCCACATTGAACAAGTAAATACAAAACCTTGAGGGGACACCATCCAAAACATGGGTGACCGGAGGCGCTGAGTCCTCAGTAAAGAATTTTACACGCTGAAAGTTCAACTCCTTTTAAACCCAATCATTGTAAATGGAGTCAATTTCAGTGAACAAATCCAGAGGGTCAAGGTCCTGAGTGACACACTGTAGTGAGAAATGTCTCTGAGACAGCATTGTGTGGAAAAGGGCACCAGCCTCACAGTCCATGCATGTGTCATCCTAACACTGGCGTCTCAGTGAAGGGTGCCATTATATCACTTTACACTTTGTACTTACACAAAACCAAAAAACACCAGAAAACATGCACAAATAAACTATCCATAATTATATAATGGCTATCATTATGTAATGTCATAATGATATTATTGTATGTTGTAATATCATTCCAAAAACACCATGGCAGTAACTCTAATTGTGTTCCACTACAAAACATTACAGAAGCTCTCTGATGCTTGGAAAACTTCTAAAATGTCACTGTGTGTCATAATGCCCAACTTTATTACTTTACACTTTAAACATTTTGAATCTTTAGTTTATTACTTAATGATACAGTTACCTAAACAATTCTGTCAGAAACATGTTCCTGTAGCCATACTAATGAAATAATAGATGAAAAAGAGAGGCATGTATACCAGTATATACCTATACTAAACCAGTCATGTGGTTACCTTTCATTTCAGTATGAAATTTAAATATTGTAAATATGTACAGCCTCTAGGTTTCATGGTGTGCTCAGCAAAGCAGATGCCAGGCTTGATTCACTCTGCCTTTCATTGCAGACCTTTCAACTCCATCTCCATCTAAAGCACATGATCACACTACAGTAATGTACCTCTCCTCTATGTGTAACTTCATATAACCAGTGCATGTATTTGACTATGTTACTAATGAATTCTTTTCAGCCTATTAGAGGTTGAAATCAATCAATGTCCATGTCAATCAGGCCAATTGAAGTCAGCTAATTGGTTTGAAGTACAAACATTAACAAATCTCTAAAGGTTTCATTCAAAAGCAGAAATGTCAACCAGACATGATTAACATACTCTAAAGTCAAACCAAAGAAGCCACATATAAACATGCGTTCTGAGGTCTTTGTTTCTTGCATAAACAGGTTTAGTCGCTCCATACAGTTGTACTTCTATTATGTAAGACGCAAGAACATTCTAGCATCATCTCAACATTCTACAGGTGACAGTTCATGCAGCCAAATGGCAAAACGTTCAGCTCATATTAAAGCATGTATTCATGTGTTTTTGTTCTCACATTGTGAATATACATTTCGTGAAGGTACAGAAACATCACGCACATTCTATCTGCTGCTTTTAGACCACTGTTATAAAACTACTGCTGACACCTTCAGGGCCTAATCCGAGTGTTAGGCACTGACAAAGTGAACAAGTGTGGCCCTTTCATCACGATCCAAAGCTCATCTATCAGAGGGGGACAGAGCTCCCAGTCGCTCTGTCCACTCGGTCTAGTCTTACCGGTCTCGATGGCCGAGCAGCGGAGAGTCACGAAGCAGAGCAGGAGGAGCGACAGCTGGAACACACGCTGCCTGCAGCCCTGCGCCTCCAGCTCCATCATCCACACTGACAAGCAAGTGCGCAAAGCAGATCCGGTACAGTCAGCTCACTGAGGAGGCATCGGAGTCCCTCACTTCACACGAACGGGTCACATCTGGACACAAGTGAAGAAGCGCTTCAGCTGCAGCGCGCAGGGCGCCTATCCGCCTATCCGCTGTGAGCTCTGCTCTCCATCATACTCCCGGCCTCTCATTCCACTTCTACCTCCTCTCGGGTCCTGGCATCGCCATGACGACAACTAACCAACCAGTTGAGATAAAAAGCTGGGTTTCAGATAAAGGTTCCACTTGATGTCAACATTATTAAGTCAGTCTCCATGAACTATGCTCCCTCTTCTGCAGACAGTCAGTATCCTTGAACATATCAGAACAGTAACATAATCAAAGATCACATTTTACTAAAATAATTAGAATGGATTAGATTTTTCCAAACTTAAAAAATTAACCTGATCTTATTCTGCATGCCACGACAAAAGCTTCAAACCAGAAACACTGTGATGGTTTTAGTCCATAGTTTCATTCTTTAGTAGTTTCCTAAACTAGGTGCTCATTATAGTTTTTCATAAAGGCCCTTCAAGCAGGCACTAGTGCAGGTGTTGGGGACTATGAGATAGGTTCAAAAGTAACAGGACTGTTCCTGGTATATGCCACGTTTATTTTATTTTTTATTTATATGTGTGAGCACTAACTAATGAGTCTGGATTCCTGTGAAATCTACATGATCTACTCCAACCTAGCAGCTGAGGCAGAGGACAGAGGCTGGAAGATAAGGGTGTGCCCAGTGGAGGTGGGGTGTAGGGGCTTTGAACCCAGCACAACAGCAACACTCCTTAGGGAGGTCAGAATCAGGGGACAGGCTCACAGACGAGCCATCAAAGGGCTGGCCAACACCACCAAGAGGACGAGCCTTTGGCTGTGGCTGAAGAGGAGCGCCACCACCTGGGCTGCTAAGGTGAACAGCTAACGGCGGGACACACACCCAGGCTTGATCAACCTGTGGTGGGCCTGCCTCAGCAGAGGGTGTATTGTGATAATTGGCCGAAACACCCCGTGATGCTGAGGTACACAACTGATGATGTGTCCCGCTGGCAAAGCCTTCAAAAACTCCCGAGTTAGAAGTGGCACAAACACTAGGGATTGCAACATCTAGTCCTTTAAGCAAACATGATCACGAACAGCAGGATCTGTGCTACACATGTTTTTTGTGACCATTGGCAGGTGTGGTGGTCTGATTTCTCCATAAAGCACCAGCTTTAATAGAGATCAAACATCCTATTCTGAGTCAGTCAGTAGCTACATGATCCAAACTTCATGAGTATAATCACTGGTGACCAGAAGAGGGTGTACAGCTTCACTCCAGAGACCAAACAGCACTCTTCGATTAAACAGTGTGCATTCTCTAAGACCAGATAAAGAGCATCCGGAGCACGAGGGACTGCTTGTCATTTTCTTCAATATTCCTGTTACTGTGCACCTTGAATTTGTCCCCCAGCTGGACTGTCAATGCACAAACAACCTGAAGTGTGGCAGAATGGCATTTTATATTATTTACTTTGTACATGCTTCCCCTTAGGCAAAATTATTAGGAAGCACTGCAGACATTTCCATTGTTATGCAGATGACACCCAGTTATATCTATGAAGCCAAATGAAACCAATCAGTTGGTCAAACTCCAGGCATGTCTGAAGGACATAAAGGCCTGGATTAAGTGTAATTTTCTTCATTTAAATTCAGACTAAACTGAGGTTATTGTATTTGGCCCTAAACACCTCAGAAACACACTTTCTATCCAGATACTCACTCTAGATGGCATTGCCTTAGCCTCCAGTTCTACTGTAAAAAACCTTGGAGTTATTTTTGATCAGGATATGTCCTTCAACTCACATATAAAACAGGTCTGTAGGACGGCATTCTTTTATCTACGTAATATTGTAAATATCAGGAATATCTTGTCTCAGAGTGATTCTGAGAAACTAGTCCATACATTTGTAACTTCTAGGCTGGACTACTGTAATTCCTTATTATCAGGATGTCTCAATAACTCTCTTAGAAAACTCCAGCTGATACAAAACACTGCAGCCAGAGTTCTGACAGGAACCAGTAACAGAGATCATATTTCTCCTGTATTAGCTTCTCTTCATTGGCTCCCTGTAAAATCCATATAAAACTGTTAATGACCAAGCTCCATCGTAAATTGTAAAAAATTACAACCTAAACAAGTTAAACTTCAGTAACCCCAAGCATACGAAAGGCTAGAATTGTTATTTGAAGTTCAATACATGAAATGGAAAGTTGACTTCAAAAATTTTCTCTAGTATCAATTTCTTTGCAGTTATTCTTCGGTAAAGTGGGAACTAAATTTCGTTAAGAAAACAACAACAACAACAACAAAAGTAAATTATTTTAAAGTTTTAAAGGAATTTAGTACTTTTTGTTTCTACTTCTTTCTACATTTGTAACAGACCACATCTTTATCATCCTTGCGTCTGTGAGGCAATGTGGAAATCACCTGTGAACCAAACTTATGCACCTGTCGTTCAGAACAACTACCTCCACAACAGCAACTATAAGCACAAGGAACATTGTAGAACCAGTGAGGAAAACAGTGACAACAAATGATAATAGATAACATCCATGGAGACTTACAACACAATTCTCTTAAGCCCATGTCCACAAACACATCAGCCCACCTTCAACATGCTTCTTAGTTCAATTTATTTATTTATATAGCACATATTTACAACATATGTCATCATATAGCGCTAAACATTGTAAGAAAGAACAGAAAACAGAAAACCCAACAATCCAAAGCTGCTTTTGGATTCCCTATGAGCTACAGAAAACAACAAATGTCGCAAAGCTTTATAAAAGCATATTCTCTACAATAATGTGTCATCTTCCAGCATTCTGCAGTGGATCAACACAAACTAGTGTTTTTGGGGTGGCCCTCACTGGCCTGTAACTTGAACATTATTGAAAATCATTATTCAGATCGTAAACATACTGTATGCAAGACAGCCTGAAACTATCTCAAAACTAAAAGTGAACAGCAGAGGAGCAGCTAAAACTCAGCAACCAAGGACAGCCTTCTAGTTGGGTACGGAAGAGCATTTGCAAGTAGTAGTTTTGGCTCATGTTCTTTGTGAACTTTAGTAACGCTGCTCTCTCTGTCCTCAGTCGGATCACATAACCGTTAGGCTATCGGGGTGCCCCAATGTTTTGTGTATTGAATAAAACATATCATTGGTCCAGGAAGTTCCAAACTTTTGCATAGTACCGTAAGCACAAGGGTAAAACAACACAATCCTTCTTCAAGACAGGGTTTCATTATGAGGTAACAAAGCAGGACCCACCTTAAGGCCTTTATCATGTCAGTTTTAAAGGTTAATTCACCCAATCTCAATTTTAAATAAACAGCTAACGCATAGGAAGCAGGCTTCATTTGATGACAGGAAGATGTTTCTCTGATAATTTAGCGTCCACATCAATATAACTGAAGTCAATGGAATGTTGTCTGTGCTGTTTACAGTATTAGAAATGTTTTCTATAAAGTGTACCTGTTGCTCTGGCTATCTTATTGACCTCACCAAGAACAGTTCTGACAGGGACTGTGATTGTTTTTTTCTTCTAACTTGATGACATTCAAGTCAACATATCCCAACTTTTTAGGAAACTAGGTTCAGAGTGCAGGGTCAGCCAAGACACAGCGTCCCTGGAGTATCGCAGAGCCTGAACCACTATGCTGGTTTGGAAAAAGACAAACGGGTAAACTCATCTTTTAGGATTTATTTTTTTTCTAACATAATGGCTATATAACCCCTCAGCTGCTGCTGAAAACAGAGGGCGCAGTGGCACAAACCCAAACTTGTTTGACTCTGCTTCCCTCTTGTGGCTAAAAGGAGGTCAATAACTGTGTTTTTCTGTTCGTATCAACATTCTGCTTTTCTCCATCTTTCTATATGCCTTGGTTCCACACATTTCACAACTTCACAATTTAGGCTACTGTAATGTGTTTACTGAGACATCTGTTAAAACATATACTCATCAGTCACAACATTAAAACTGAAGTGAATAATACTGATTACTTCAGTAAAATGGCACCTGTCAGTGGGAAGGATATACAGTCATGAACGAAAGTTGACATACACTTGTAAAGACCATGTATTTATAGCAGTAATGAGTTTCCAATGACTCCTAACTCTGAATTTTCTATGATGAAATCATTGAAACGCATGCAACAAAACAATCATTAATGCGGTTCTTTCATAGAATTATTAAAGGTCTTCTGGAAATATGACAAACTCTGCTGGATCAAAATAATATACATACAGCAACTTGAATTATCAATTTTGGTGATGTAGAAAGTTGTGTTAATCAAATTTTCTCAGTTGCATGATCTCTTCTCGTGAGTAATTACAATTGACTACAGCTGCTGACTCTTCTGAGTCAAATTAAATAGGGCCCATTTTATACACATTTGATTTAGCCACAAACATTACAATGGGAAATTCTCAGCAAAGATCTGAAAAAGCAAATCACTGATTTGAACAAGTCAAGAAAGTCACTTGGAACCATTTCAAAGATGCTTCAGACCCTAAACTCATCAATTCTAAGTATAAAGTGCATAGTACAGCTGTGTCTGCCACAGTCAGGAAAAAACACAATCTTCTGCTGCTGAGAGAAAATTAGTCAGAATGGTCAAAAGTCAACCAAGACTCACCAAAAAGCAGGTCTGCAATTAATTAAAAGTTCCTGAAACACGAGTGAGTGTCCACAATCAAGTGTGTTTTACATCACCATGGACTGAGAGGCTGCTGTACAAGAGGGAAGTTCTTCCTCTAAAAACGGCATCTTATGGCTCGACTGAAGTTTGCTAGAGATCACATGAACAAAGAGAAGGCCTTCTGGAGGAACGTTCTGTGGTCAAATGAAACAAAAATTCAGCTATTTGTCCACAATGACCAGCAATATGTTTGGAGGAGAGAAGGTGAGGCCTTACACTCTAAGAACACCAAACCTACCATCAAGCATGGTGGTGGTAGTATTATGCTCTGGGCTGTTTAGGAACTGATGCTTTACACAAATCAATTGAATAATGAAAAAAGGAGGACTACTCCCACATTTTAAGAAAAAAAGTAAAATCATCAGTCAGAAAGTTTGGTCTTGGAGGCGGTTGTGTGTTCCAACAAGACAATGACCCCAAACACACACTAAAAGTGCTAAAGCAATGGCTAAAATCAGGTTAGAATTAGGGTTTTAGAAAGTTTTCTACAAAGTTATGACTTAAACTCCATCAAGAATCTGCGGATTGTGTTGAAGAAACAAGTCTGTGTCACAGGAAGCCAACAAATTTAGTTTATCTACACCAATTCTGTCAAGAGGAGTGGTCAAAGATACAACCAGAGCCTTGTGGACGGCTACCAAAAGTGCCCAAATGAGGTGAAAATGCTGTAGGCCTATGTATATTTTGTCCCAGCAGATTTTGTCATATTTCCAGAAGACCTTTAATAAATCTATAGAAGAACCAAAATGCATGTTTTTTTGTGTGACAAAGATGCATGGGTTTAAATGATTCCATCATAGAAAGTTCAGAGTTATAGGTGTCATTCAAAACTGAAGACTGCCGTGATATACATGGACTTTACAAGTGTATGTAAATTTTTGCTCACAACTGTATCAGTTAGAAAATGAACAGTTGATTCTTGAAGTTGATGTGTGGAAAGTGAGGAAAATGGGCAGCATAAGAATTCAGTTCAGTCGGGCTGGGGTGAGGGTCAAGGAGAGAGAGAACACAATAGTATCTATATGTAATAAAGCAGGGCTCTCAAGTCTCCGGCATTGAGCGTGACAGTCACACTTTTTGGTCTTTCGTCACGTACTCCCGCCACACATTGTATTTGTCACGCTGAAAAAAAATACCGGTAAATTTGTCTGGTGCGTTGTTGCTATGGAACCGGGAGGAATCAAGCACGTCTGCTATGGAGTCGAGCCTGTCACTTACCTGTCAATCAAAAAAGGAAAGGGGCGGGCTAAGATAACGCAACAATTAATGAAAAAAAGCATTGTTATCATGCGATTCTGCTACCGCGGAAACCGATTGGATAAGCTCTACGCGGGAACAGAGCATGGAACAGAGCAAGTCATATCTTGTTTTAATATTACAAAACAATTTACACTTTGTTTGACACAAGTAATGACAACTTGACTGCTGTTAGAGAATGTTGCCCACATGCATCAACATGCGTGTGGGCACGAAGCGAGTGCATCGGTAGTCGAGCAGCCATGAATAGATGCAGTTTTGGGATGAAATCGAGATGCAGATGTGGGGGGTGTGGTGGAGGCAGAACAAATACACACACCAGCGAACTATAAATCTAAAGTTTGGCAACACCACAGGTTTTACAAGAGCTGAGCCAAGTATTGTAACTTTTAAATGATCCCCTTGTTAACAGCTCCACTTGTTCACAGGCAATAACAGATGCTGGTCAGTAATAATAACTGTGAAACTAACGTGTTTTTAAAGCAGCATGTAAATACCAGCAAGAGTGAACATTTTTTAAAATTTGTCAGCTGTTATGAAAGACCTCTTTGAGAAAGATTAATTCAGTTTTCAGCTGCATTTTGTTGCTTAGTGCTGAGTTAGTATCCCTGCTGATGAAAGAGTGTTAAGCACATCTACTGTCTGACAGTAGTTTTTCATATTGCATCATTCCTTTGTATCATTGTATCATACTGTATTGCATGGTGTTGGAGCAAATCATGTTGAATCGAACTGCATCGTGATCAGGGGGTGTATCGTATCCCAACGATAGTTGCTGCTAAAGTATCTTTAATGCATCAGATTAAAGTGTATTGCATAGTCAATTTTTATAGGTCACTTTTAAAATCATATCATATTTTGTAACTATAATCCTGGATGGATGCATTAATCATTGCATATGTCTTTCAAAGATGTCAGGTAAAAAGGCAAAGCAATCAAGCATCCTCTTATTTGCCGAGAGGAAAGCCCCCTAAAAAGCCCAGGTTAGAGGAGCAGAGAGTAGGAGAGACAAAAAAGATTAATAAAGTTTCAGGAGCAGCCACCTATTAATAATGAATGGACCTCTAAATGGCCATTTATTACTTTAGGAAGCACCAGCTCCTATTACTGGTGCTCTATCTGCCGCCAAGAGAACTCCTGTGACAAGACATATAGAAAGTAAGGGAACCAGGCCAAACAGCAAGCAATGAAGTCAACCAGCACAGTCAAAAACTTTTACTTGCCAGTGACTACAGAAACGAGTGTCCAAGAGGTCAAGGTACACAGTGAATTCAAAGAGTTATCACTTTTAAACCCAATTAGTCTTTTCAACACTCTGGGGAGTTATGAGGCTCAAGTTCTGGTGTAAAAATGAAGAGTAAAATAATATTGGCGCCTAATGAACATTTTACTCTGCTAAGTGTAAACTTCGTGCGGTTCCTATCAGACACTCAACTCCCACGGACACCACTGGCAGACATCAGAATCGCTCGTCCGATCTACTGCGACCTTGTCTGGTAAATATACCATTAAAGTTTATCTGTTATAACAACGTAACAAGTTTTAATTTAAAGAGTGCAAAAATGAATTTGATATACATGTTTTACATGATGTGTCCTTAAAAACACTGAGCACTCTTTACCGGTGTTAGCATAGCTAACGGCAGCTAACCCACCGATTTAGAAAATGTACGGCAGATTTTGTTTTTTGTCTTTTAGCTGTGTGGGAAGAAACCGAGTTAACAGTTGACCTTGTTCCTTGTCCGTAATTCGTGGAAGGAATTAATAGATTACTTGGTGAATGGTGAAGTTGTGTTGCGTATTTGCATTTAGTACCGCTAGTTTCATGTCTTTACCAACGTAGCCTACAGTTGAGATAACCTACATGTCTAAGCCTAACTGTACTGTGTGATGACAGGTTGCCGACCATGTTGGTGCGAGTTCAACTTGGAAGAGAACAAAAATACGTGAAGTTGCTTGAGCTGACGTTTGAGGCATTCTTGAAAGAGGGTGGCTATTTTAATCTTACTCGTCACATCTTGAAAACGTTAGGCTAAGTATTCTCGTTATCATTCCTCCTTGTTAGCCATCTTTGTCGAACGGCGCAGCACGTTACCTGCATTAAAAAAACAACTTTTAATGATTCATCAGTATGCATGCATGGTCGACACCTCACGTGAAATGTCAGTGTACTGTTTTGGATGTCGCGTGTGGTTGTATATTGTAGCGTTCACCATAAACAACACGGGAACACTGGATGCACTTTGGAACTTTCTTAGCGTCTGTTGTTGGCCACAGACACGCCGTACAGCTCTTTGGTTCAGCACTCATGAACAAGCTTGCTCTCTCAC
>OMNN01098615.1:2971-38762 GCA_900302755.1 Chromis chromis
GAAACATGGTGGAAAAGAAGCAGGGCTGTGATTTTTGTAGATAATTTGATTAAAGTGGTGTTTTTATAGCAAACTGATCATGTTTCTTTAATTGTCTTGTATATTTTGAAGACTTTACAATGAGGTAATGAGGTCAACATCTGCAGGGTCTAAGAACAGAAGCTCCAGAACACCTTGGCCTTCACTTTATTAGATAAAAAAACAGCAGTTAGCAGATTGGATATTAGTGTTTAGCCCAGTGCAGAACAGGAAGAAGCTCATATTCTGAGGTTTGAGGTTAAAATGCAAACCTCCTGACCGTCCCTAAGACCAGGTACCGAACCTGGGGGGACAGAGCCTTCTCTGTTGCCGCCCCCTTCCTTTGGAACTCACTCCCACAACACATTCGCGACACCGTTGACCCTTCCACCTTCAAGACCAAATTAAAAACACACCTGTTCCGCACTGCCTTCAACCTCTCACCTCACAAATCTCTGTAAAATGCATCACTTATATAACGTTAACTATGTATGTATTTTTTTTTGGCTTTTTCAACTGTTTGTTCTGTTTTCTTTGTTTGATTTATTCTGTATACTTGTATTTGTTTTTAACATGTAAAGTGTCTTTGAGTTTTTGAAAAGCGCTCTACAAATAAAATGTATTATTATTATTATTATTATTATAACCTGGCCCCCGAATACCTTGTCAGACCTTCTCCACCCCTACACCCCCTCCCATGCTCTACGCTCCTCCTCAGCTGCTCTTCTGTCTGTCCCCACTTTCAAACTGACCACTATGGGTGCCAGAGCCTTCAGCTGCTCTCTCTGCCCCCCCACATCCGTCAGCTTGACTCCATTGGACAATTCAAATCACAGCTCAAAACCCATCTGTTTGGACTTGCCAGTTTAATTCTCTGTCATGTATTTTATTTATTATTTTAATGTTGTATTCTTTGTATTTTTTGTACCTTTTATTGTAAGGTGTCCTTGGGTGCTCAGAAAGGTGCCAACAAATAAATTGTATTATTATTATTTTGCCTCTCCCTCAAGGTGAGACCACCACAGGCTCAAAGACCTGAAAGGTATCATAACTTTGATCAAGCTTGGTTGTCTGTGAAATTTTTTGACTGTCAACCTCTGCTTGTTCTTGCAGGCTCACATCAAGTTCCCAGTCGACTACCCGTACTCTCCACCAACCTTTCGTTTCCTCACTAAGATGTGGCACCCCAACATTTATGAGGTAAAATGTTTTGTGGTCTTAATGAAATATCTTCACACTGTTTTTGATTATGCCATTTTGGCATGTATGGTGCAGGCATCGTACCACACAGTGATGTAGCTGGTCAGAATGCTTTCGATGGTGCCTCTGTAGAAGGTGCACATGAAGACAACAGTATAGACTTGCATCTAAGCCGTTTTAAGGAATTTTAAATTCTAAAATGTAACTTTGATACACAGAGATGAGTTTTTACAGGTTAAATAAGACCACAGCGTTTATACAGTGTCCTTTGGTCTTCTTCCAGAACGGAGATGTGTGCATCTCCATCCTGCACCCTCCTGTCGATGACCCACAGAGCGGCGAGCTGCCCTCTGAAAGGTGGAACCCCACCCAGAATGTCAGGTAATTAGTCTTTTCTTTTTCTATATCCACTTACATCTATTCTACGTCATAGATGGGCGGCCTAACTTGTCTTTTCATTGCTGTAATTTGTTATTTTATAGTACAATAAATATAACTAAACTGAATGTGGGTAATAAAGCTGAGGGATAAAGGGAAACTTGACTCATTTCTACACAATAAAGTCAGTATATAGGTCTACTACTACTGTAAGCCTGAAAAAAGTTGTATAATGCATCTCAAGTGATGTCACATGTCGGCTCTGTTAGGGCCTGAATACTTGCAAGTTTGACAATGAATGTCAGAAAGAAGTGAATTCACTAAACTTCTATTACCAGTACCACATCTCTGCTTGAGGCTGAATTAGCTGCCATTAGAGCAATAAGCTACACATCCGAATTTCTAACCAAACTGTATGCGGTTGAGTTGCATTACGGGTAATGTAGATGCTAGATCCTGACAGTACAGACGAATTTGTGGAATAAAACGGATGCATCATTTTTACCTGCTAAATCTTTGGCGTGATCCATAACAGGCTATACAGCTTTTACTATTCCTTTGTTCTGTGCTACATCTAAAGGAGACGCCGTTTCTGAATTTCTTCTAAATTTAGCCTGTCAGCATTATTCACAGAGTTGAGGTAAAGTGCTGAGTCTGTGTTTGAAAACCTGAGCAGATTGGGTGTAGCAGGTAATTGAGCCACAGGAGGAAGGAGGTGAGGTAACACCTCTGTCTGAGCTGGCATGAAGCTTTGTGAAGTTTCAAAAAGCCTGTGTAGCACTTTCTCTTTCAAATGATGACAGGATGCGATATCAGCGTGTAATCATTTTGTGTCTGTGTTTTGTTCTTTCATGATCAGGACCATCCTGCTTAGTGTGATCTCTCTGCTCAATGAGCCCAACACGTTCTCCCCAGCCAACGTGGACGCCTCTGTTATGTTTCGCAAATGGAGGGACAGCAAAGGCAAGGATAAGGAGTATGCAGAGATAATCAGGTATTATTTTGTTTATGTACAGACAGATGTGCACTGAAATTACTTTAAATAAGTGTCAGTCTGGAAAAATACACTGATTTAAATTATTTGCCCACAGGAAGCAGGTTATGTCAACAGCAGCGGACGCAGAGCGTGATGGCGTCAAGGTGCCGACCACATTGGCAGAGTACTGCGTCCAGACCAGGGTTCCCTCTCAGGACAGCAGTTCAGACCTTCTCTACGATGACCTCTACGACGACGACATGGAGGAGGAGGACGAGGACGAAGACGAGAGCGAGATGGAGTCCGTAGGCGAAGCCGGCGGGATGAGCGCTGTGGAGGACGGCGGAACGTCCACCAGACGTTACGACAACCAGGACGACTCTGGCAACGAAGACTCATGATGATCTGGATGATAATTCCTCCCTGCCAACTCCCCCCGCCACCGTCCTTCTTTTTTCAGTGTGTGTGTGTGTGTGTGTTTGCACATACAGTGGGGTCAAAAGTCTACTGCCAAAAAAACTTTTCATCATTTATTAAACTAATACTTAGTGTTTGGTCAAATAATAGTTCTCAGATGCTGTTACAGAGCTTTTCAGCAGACGTTTGTTGGTACTGTTTTCACTGAGAGTCAGAATTTGGTGTTTCCACCGTTTGCCTTAATTACAGCTTGCACTCTGTCTGGCATCAAATGTTTTGCAGAGTTTGAGAGTTGAATTATTCCAGCACTGTTTCAGAGCACCAGGTGTTTTTGATGTTAACTTTTAGAAATGCTTGAGGATCCATGACAATGACAATGATGAAATGCTTCTGCATAGTCAGTGTAAGTTACTGACTCTAGACGAAGCAAAATATCCCCACGCCTGAATATTCACATAACTGTATTCAACCCTAGTCTTTAACTCCTGTGTTTATCACTCTCTCGTGCGACCAAATCCTCACTATAAGTTGTTTGGTTGCAATCGTGAAGTTTTATTTAGTTTCTTCAGTCTTCATCACTGAAATATCAGTATTGTTCAGTCCAGGCTAAACCATTATACTTTAAATGGAGTGTTTTGGTCCCTGCTACAGTTTTGTTCTTTTACCTGTAGTTCATATTTTTTTATGCAGGCACGGCTCGGTTTTATGCAGCATTTATGCTTGGTTCATTGGTATTCAGACGATCCCGGTCTAGATGACAACAGTTTGGTTTTATGAAAGTCTTTGATTTACTGCAGAAAACAATGAAGCTCCAAATTACTCCACAATGTCTTTTGACTTACGAGTACGAATAGAAACAGTCATCCATAATGATGAAGTATATGTATGTTCATGTTCGAATCATGCTGTGTTGAAGGTCAGGCTAAATCTTCCACTATGTCAGTATTTAATTTACTGAGGTGCACTTCCCAAAGATACAACCAATACTTGTATCAGTTCTGAACAATGCATTATTTATTTAAAAAACCACTCTCTGAGTAAACATTTTCTTAGTTTTGATAAATGATGAAAACCAACTGTCCTCGTGGTGGTCTCTTGAACTCCACTGTAGCCGGCCGGCTCGTGGTCTGGCTAGTTCATGTCAGATTGTAAGATTGGATCTATCCACTGTGTCTTTCCTCGTTGCTGTTTTTCTATGTTTATTTGTTTGACACTGTCCTCCCTGAATTGTCTCCTGTATTTTCTGGGACGGCTCAGACAGTCTGGCGTTGGGACACTCAGCTGTTTGGCTCATTAACCGGTCGATGAGCTGGCCAGCTTGTCCTGTCTCTGTCATTCAGTGCGTCCCATGGCAGAATATTTCTGTCCCTCACGCCTGTCTGTTCGACTTTGATGCAATCAACTTAAACTTGCAAAACACAGGCTCTGCCGTGACTTCACCCTCTTGGGGGACACCATCAGTAGTGTCCATCGCAACGTCTCCCTCATGATCGCCCCCCCCCAAAGCAACGTCATTTGGTTACGGGGGGTGAACAAGGTGAAGACTCTTTTTCTCACGTCGCCTCCTGCACCTCTCTCTGCCTCTTAAACCTCAGGGCCTCAAAAGACTTTCACTGAGAGAGAAAAGCCAGTCAAAGAGAATCTTAAGACACAAACTGCTCCTCATCTCCACCTCCTTTTCTTACTTTCTGTATCACTCGGTGTTGTTAGAGGGCCAAGAGAGCTCCAAAAGTCTCCAATCCCACTGCTAGCGTTTACACGTGACTGAGTGTTGCTGTTGGTCCCGATTAAGGTTCTTCAAGTTGTTTTCTTTTTGGTAGGAAAGAGTCGAATATAGAAAAATCAAAATACATCTGTAGGGACTTTCTCCTCAAGGCAAAGCTCACATTATGTTGCGATAGATGTGGAAATGTTCCGTTCTTTGCGCCGTGACTCCAACTTCTGCTTAAACGCAAGCTAGTGAAAATTGGACGTTGTTACTGTGCTGCACCACATTAAGAGTCTGTTTATCGACAGGGACAAAATCAACATGCAGCTTAGATACACATTTGCATTTGAATGAATATGACACTGATTGCCTGTTATCTGTGTGTGTGAGTGTATATTTACATTTACTATTCATATTGGCTATGATGTCAGGGTTTTCCTTGTTTCTGTTTCTGTGGAATCAGTGGGGACTTCCGTCATGAGTTGAGTTTGCCCAAATGACCTTTTCGACTTTGTCCAGTTAAGAAAACATTCAGTGTGTTTGCACTTTGTCCTAGTGCTGTTCGGGTAGCCTGAATCGGCCGAGGATTTGACTGGTTTAAAAAAAAGAGAAAAAAAACACCCTCTGAGTATTAAGCTTTTGAACACACTGAACAGCGTAATGTGACTAATACTACTCGTGCTGCATCGAGTACACCACACACTTTGAGCTATGTTTTATGAATCTGTTGCCCTGTTTCAACACAACGGAGCACTGGGGCAAAAACCTGTGATTCCAACGGATGGATTTTATGCCACGGAAACCAAGTAAAGCCCCACAACTGTTGATTTTAAATGACTATGGAGCAACGGATGCATGTAGTGGATTTAATGCTGTTTGAATAAACTCTTTATGAGTTACCTTTTGGATTTTAATGTGAAGCCAAAGGAGTGAAACTTTTTCTCCTGGCCTTGTGCTTTGGAGGCTCACAGAGACTGGATTCTGTTGAGGATGGGGAGAAGTAATCCACTCCCGAACTGGACCTTTTATTGGATTCGATATCACGGCACAAGAGGAGCTGGATACATGCCAGACGTTTGGAACTTTTCTTGACGTGGTCCCCGTTTTCGCCCATCCCTCACCATATAGAGAAGAAGTAAAATCAGTAGTAAGCAATGACAAGTACAAATCTCATGTGTGTCTGCTAAAGGAATAGTCGAACATTTTGGAAAATTATATGCTTTGGGATTGTGAGTTTGGATGAAAAGATTGATACCAGAATGTCTATTAAATATGAGGCTACAACCAGCAGCAGGTTTAGCTCATTTTTAGCATTAAAGGTGGAGTCTGTGATTCTGGAGAAAGATTTCTGGATGTTTAGCTGGTTAGCACATTTAAGCCCCCTTCAGACCAGCTCTCCTTTCTGTTAATCTGATGGCTCCTGAATGTGTTGGCTTCATGTCATGAAAGAGCATCCTGGTCACTTTTCGGTAATAATCTCACTAGGTTGGACCCAGTAATATTTTGTATCACCTTAAACACAGCATGAGGCTGAACTAAAGCAATTTGGGAGAAGCTTTTTCCTCATTTCAGCACCGATACTGGTCCAAAAACATCACAGAGAGCGCAAAAGACACAGTTTAAGTGTAAAAAACAATCACAGGACACCTTCCCATTTACTTTGCCCTACAAGTTCACACCTATTACAAATTGAAAAGTCCATAAGAATAAAAACTTTACTGCGATGAAGGCAGACTCTTACAGATTAATGAGGTTCATCAATTATAAATGTGACCCAGATTGCGGCGAAACGTTAACAGGAGTTTATTTTGTTGCTTCCAGCTGCCACCTCCGAGTTTATAGTAAAACCTGCATCAAACAGCAGCCGGCTCCGTATGAGCATCTCAGAATCAAGAGAGGAGCACATGAAACAGCAGAAGTAGCAGTATTAATTACTATAATTGTAGGTTATCCCCAGCATAGAGAAAGAATCTATCAGGATGGGAAGGAGGAAGTCACACTGTGTACTTTACTTCACTCCAGACAGGTGAGCTGTCATTCATCACAAAGCTTAGATTCGGTCTTCTGTTGTGCATTATATCACTTGATGTACTGTTCAATCTTGTATATATGACAAATATGGCCACATACCTTGGCTCTCTGTCGCTGATGAAGCTGTGAGGAGCATTAATGTAAAAGTGACCTCTGTCTGAATGACAGAATGCCATCACTTTAACAGACTGATGAAGCCAGTAATGTTAGGGAGCCCGTGTCTGAGAAGGGCTTTAAGATAGCACATGTCAGATTTACGGTGCCCTCACTTCCATTGCACCCTTCCTGCCATCTCTCCTCCTTTTCTTACTGCCCTATAAATGAGCAGGAACATGCACAGGACACACTGGTATAGTATTGTGTAGATCAATCCGAGCTACTTTGCTTGTTTCCCATTTATAGAGCCAGCGCTGTGGATCTGAATGAACTGTGAGGAGATGAACTCTGAATGTCACAAAAACAGTATTGGATTTGAATCACTGACTCCACCTTTAAGACTGGAAACAGTGAAACTTCTAGTCACCTTTAAATTAACACCCAATTAACACATTATATTCATTAAAAAACAGAGAATGACAGGTTGTGGTTTCATCTGGTTTATGTGCTGCACTATAATCTGGCCAGGATTTGATCAAACCAGGCTAGCTGCTTTCCCCCCCTGTCTCCAGTCTTTGTGCTAAACTAAGCAAACCAACTTGTGGCAGTAACTTGACATTTAACAGACTAATAAAAGTTGTATCAATCTTCTCATCTGAGTCTCAGCAAGAAGCAAAATAAGCACATTTGCAAAAAAAAAAGTCAAACTATTGCTTCAAAGCCAAGTTACTGCCTCCCATTTTTGTTTTGTTAGAGCGGCGTCTAGGTTTAGTGTAGCCCTTATGATAACAATTTGATGATCAGTTTAAAGCTCTTCAGTATTCTCCATTTTTAATTTAAATTAATGCCTCTTTTTCCACAATAGGGGCAGGTGGAGAAAAGCCTTAGAAGGCCACCAACTATTTTTCAAAACCTAAGAAACGACTCACTGAAAAGGACCGCAGCCTGAGATGTCGAGACGTTAGTCCATACACACTGTTACGTACAAAAACTGAATGAAATCATTTAGTTCATTTAATCTGCATGTGTGTGTGAGCATGTGTGTGCACAAGGGTGTGTTTTTTGAAGCGTTGACCGACACTGTGCGGTCACACGGGCCAACCTGTCCACGACGTCACGACACTGTGTCCGCACCTATCGATGTTAAAGCTGTCCTCGTCAGTTTCATCTTTGATTTTAATTTCTCTTTTTTCTCTCCTCCTCATCATTTTGTGTTTGTGAGGATGCAAACGTCACTCATAAAAGTTTCTATTGTAAAAAAAAAAAAAGAAAAGAAAAAAAGACCTACATTGTTGGATTTGTTTGCCATATTGCTTTGGTATCTGTTGCTAAGCCCACGTGTCATGGAAAACAGACAACACAGCAAGTTTTGGACTGAGATTAGGAGCGAGATTCAGATGGACAGTTGTTGTGGTTAAAGTTGGAGAATCATTCAAAATAAAACAGTATGTCATCGAAGCCTGCTGGGAGGTTTTCATCTTATTTTGAGCCATTTAGTGTGTCATAATTAATTAATTATCATTCAAATTACAGAAAACCTATTGTGGTATGTAGCCATAATTACAATGATAATAATAATCTAACCTTTATTGATCCCCTTGGGGAAATTCCTTCTATGCATTTGACCCATCCTATTCATAGTCAACCTTAACCGGGAGCAGTCAGGGGTTAAGGACCTTGCTCAAGGGCCCACAGTGGTGGTGACTGAGACAAGCGGTTGCTCTCACTTTCCCACCTCAACCTCTTGCCAGTCCGGGGACTCGAACCGGCGACCCACCGGTTACAAGTTTGCTTCACAAACCAGGAGGCCACCGCTGCCTCAATGCATTTAGTTTTGGTTTTATTTGTCCAGAGGTTGATTTCTGTCTCTGAGATTTGTGTCTCCACGTCACTCTGATTGAGTTGAACGGAATTTTGTTTGTCCTGCACACAAGATTTGAAAAAAAAAACCAGAAACATGACATTTCAAACACGTCAATCTGGATGATCCACAGTCCTCACTCTGAAAAAATCTCTTTGGAACTACATTTTACAGTATAAATATGTAACATTTCTTCTGTAAAGTCATTAAATATAATTTCATTCAGCTCCATTGTACTGATGTGGAAGCAGAAACCTCAGAAATGAATTCTTAAAAAAAACCAAAACTGAGCAAATTAAACCAAACTACCCCCATCTGTAAATCCTTCACATGGTTAGGCTGTATTTTTTCATAACTTTGACCTTTAATGGCCAAATGTGCAACATGCAAAATTATCACCCATAATTACACCCTAGTTTATATCCATCATGACACTGATTTCATAGCGTAGAGACGATGTGGGATACTCCATACCTTATAATAAGATGACACAGAACTACCAAACTGCACAGTAAATGTTAAATCATGAAGGTCATTTCAGTCCAGAACAATTAGCAATCTTTAATCACAGAGAGAGGTGCCTATCCGCTCTGCCAAGCATGAAATTAATTACCGATTCCATCTCTTTCTGCGTGTCCAACAGTTTTACTTTATGGTGTATGTAAACTGAAATGATACAGGGGAACTTTCACTGACCTCAACTTACATGATCCACGTCCACTGCAGTTTCCTGAGCGTCTTTATGGTGAAAAATGGCGGTTAATTGACGTCAGCGCTTCCATTCTGCTTTATGAGTTGAAAGAACACATTTGTTTTCTTTAATGACTCTCATTTCATCCCTTCAAGGGAGGCTAATAACGTAATCCTGCAGCATGAAGTCCAGAGCAGAGCATGTACCTGTATGTAATAGAGCAGCAGTAGCATGTGAATCTGACCATTGGCTTGTGAGAGAACAAGCACTTTGGATTAAGTTTTTTTAGGAGAACTTATTTCCAGATCACTAATGTTAGATTAGCTTAACTATAGTGAAAAACAGGCAACAACCACACACTGTGTCACAATGCATTTGAACATGAGGCCTGTTTGCAAATGGTGTCATTACTAAAAGCTACATAAATTATGGTTTATCCTCCCTGACAAATACGTTTCTCCCGATGTTCACTGTTTGACATTTATGATGATGAGTACATTCAACTAGAATTATTACATCCTAACAGTCACTCTTAAATTTTACAACCGTTATTTATAACAGAACATGAAGAGATCCATTGCTTGCTTTTCATTTCTGGACAGTGACTCCTCTGAAAAAAGTAAGATGTGTTTCTCATTTTTAATTCGATGCTCAGAGCTGGAATAAAAACATGTTACAGAAATCATAGCTCGTGTAAAATGCACTGTTTTTAACCTATGGTACTAAAAGAGCAGCTTTGTGAAGAATAACCATGTTTTTGTCCCCACCCTGTGGCAGCATCTTCCATCTACAGTTTATTTTTTTGTCTAGTTACCTTTTCACTTGATCACGCTATCTTCTTTTATCGTTGTTATTCGTGCTTTAAAAATACATTTAGAAATAACATGATAAAAATAAGGAAGCATCAAGAGGTGGGACAGAATTTCTTTTGTATTTATTTCAGTAAAATCTGATTGACAGTACAGACAGTATTATTACATAAAACACATCCTCCACTTTAAGGTTTGCTGTTTTTCTTGTAGGGGACCTCCTCGATTTTGTTTCTCTACACTCAGTTTTGCGCTTCGGGTCTGGATTTCATCTTATTTACATTTAAATAAACACAATTTGTGTTTTTAATCACATTACGCATGACTAAGAAGATTCAGGGACACAGATAATCATGTTTTTGTGCAGTACCTCAGATGAAATCAGTAAACCGGTGTTCAACTATTGATTAATTTCCTCCCTGCTTGTCTTGACAGAAGGAAATCTATTACTCAGATAAGATTGCACAGAAGAGACAAAGCCCTAAACAAACGGTAAAAACAGAAAAAGTCAGGATTAACGATGCCCTGCCAGAAGAGAGTAAAGTCTCACGTGAGCTGGCAGTTCTTCCCCTTCTTTAATCCTCCCCTGTGTATAGTCTTCATTCAGCTGCATCACTGTTTGTCCTGCTGAGCCTCCAAGTGTCTCTGTGCTGCTCTCAGTGTGTCCTGCAGGTCTTTGTACCCAGCCAGAGTGCAGGCCTCCTCCAGCCGGGCCCAGCGGTAGTCCTGGTGCTCATCAGACAGAGTCACAGCCGTCCCCGGGTCTCTAAGCTCGGCCAGCCAGTAAAGCACCTCTTTGGGTTTTCCTCGCACCTCATAGCGCAGCTCCTGAAGGAAACCGTCGATCACCCGCAGATGTTCGGACCCCAGACCAGCCTCCTCCTTGGTTTCTCTCAGAGCTGTGGTGAGGTCGTCCTCACCCGGGTCCACATGACCTGACGGTGAAGATATCAGAGGCAATAATTAAAGCTAAATGATTAGAATGTAACTCATTAGTGTATAGTTATCTGTCATCAACTAAATGATACATGCACTGTTTTTTTAACACACCTTTGGGTGGGGTCCAGTGGTGCTCCCCGTAAGAAGTTTGCAAAAGTAGATACTCGATATTGCCTGCTGGAGGAATGCAGCTGGCAAGACGTCGAAACACTATGAAGCCACAAGCTCGCAACGCCATTTTCCTGTTCAACAAATTTACACACAAATAGTCTGTGTATTATGTTGTGTTCCAGCTTTCCAGAAAACTAGGGACTGTAGTGTGTAAGGTAAAGACATCATTAGTCATTTCTGACAGCAGAAACACAATCCACGTTTTTCAAGACCATAAACCTGTGCACTTTTTAGGGGGAAACTACTTTGCACCGAGCTATTACAGAAACTCTGATTTCCTTTAATAACCCCTGTTTAAAGTCTGAAACACTTCCCCATCTGTTTTCACAGCCGCAGTGTGCAAGTAGCACAATGTCCATGGCGTCACTTTAGGAGGACGGCCGCTGCAGCTGTGATTAGTGGTACTATGGCTGTGGTTCAAATGATTAGTTGGTCACTAATCTTCCTGTATCCTGTTCCCTCTTTGTGAATTCACACAATTGGATTCATCAATTTATTTGGCAGCTGATTTCCATGTGG
The DNA here is from genome assembly GCA_900302755.1 of Chromis chromis. Taxonomy (NCBI): domain Eukaryota; kingdom Metazoa; phylum Chordata; class Actinopteri; family Pomacentridae; genus Chromis; species Chromis chromis. Next base: position 14,786 of record OMNN01098615.1, read on the forward strand.
AGCCATGATGCAGACAGGATAGGCATAGCGCATAGGTCTAAAACAGAGAGTTCTGGTGTTCACATGTAATTTTATAACTGTATTTGTGCACTTAGACTAACTGGAAACCACAGGTGTATTCAAGTTTCTGTCAATGATCACAGGTTTTCTAACTTGTGTGTCAGTGATCACAGGTGTATTCACTTTTGTCATGTTGCGTTTCTACTTTGGGGCCTGCATTTTAATATAGTTTCTAAAGTAGTTATTGATTGTTCAGCTTAGAAATTATGCATCTTTTGACATATAAGTGACATTGTACAGGAGTGTTCTCTTTTCTTTACTGTATATCTCCATGTTTTATTACTTCAACTTTTATATTTTGCTATTTGTTGCTATTTTTACTACATTATTCTGCAAAACAGCTCTGCCATGATGGGACCATTCAACATGTGTTTTGCAGTCATGTGAAGGAAGTGCTGCTTTTGATTTAAACAGGCTAAACCTGCGAACTGCGGACTTTCCGGTTCACACTGGCTTAATTTTAGCCTTTGCTTGTGAGTTACAAAGTCCAGCAGTGTTACATCTGACTGGAGTTAACCTGAACCCTGCATGATAATCTTTAACAGCATAGCTGGTGTTAATACATCAAACAGAGACGGTCTTTTAATAGTTTCATTGCAGTCTTTGATATTATAGTTGTGTTATTAAATATAAAGATAAATTTAGATTTTACTTCGACTGCAACAGATTTACAGTTTGTACAAGACCGTAGCGATATTAGAGGGTTTACTGACGCATATAAATAGTGTTAGTGAATGTAGCATGTTAGCTAGCTTACTTTTTTAAATGCACAAATCAAACTTTAAACACAGAAGTGATTTTTTTTTTTTTTTTTTTTTTTTTTTACAGTTTCTCGTCATGTTTCTCGTGTTTTCGTTCCTTCTTTTAAACTCTTCATGCTCACAGACAGCAGAGATGAAGAGTAACAAGCCAGCTGTTTTCAAAAATATCTGCAACTTACTGTTTATTCGCAGCGACAAGATTTCATTGGGCGCTGTTTTGTTTCTCACCGGCTGAGAGGAGCACTGAGCGGTGCACCGAGAAAACGGACCGGCCCACTGCGAAGACTGGCCCGAAAGGTTCCGGTTTGGAGAAATGATGCAAAATCAAGTCAAAATCAGAAATAAAAGTCCCCACCATAGCTACATTCAGGTATATTACAGTGTTACAGACTAGATAATGTAATGTTATATATAATTCATCATCATCATTATTATTATAGTAATAGGTTTGTATACTGCCCAATATTTTATCTATAATGACATGTTATTATATACAGTGATGCCAAACCTTAATCTGCAAAGGATTTACAGCTATTAAGAAAAGCAGGGAAGTGAAAAGAACTATATTTGCCCCTGAAATGAGAGAGGAATAATAATATAATAAGAAATATTTTTAAAAAATTGTCAAAACTCTTCTTAAGGACAACAATTCATTCAATCTAACATTCCACCATTGAGTGTACTCTAATATTTCTATAACAAATGATGATGATGGTGATAAAAGCTATATAGGAAACCGCAGTGACAATAAAAGGTGAAATGATTCGACTAAAATGCTCTAATAAATAATCTTCTTTATTTAAAATAATAATACATTTGAATTGAGAGATTCATCCTGTTGTAAATCTCTCTCGGTGACAACTTAATCAAATAGGCTTATGATAAATGTGCTCATGTCTTTACTATCAAATAGCTGTTGTGCCTGTGAGAGACTGATAAGAAATGTACCGAGTGGAGCTAACTGAAGACAGCTTGTATCTGAAGATAAAGAAGATAGGCCCCCCTTCCCACGCAACCCTGAGCTGTCGGCAGTACATTTGATCTGCTTGAAGGAGGAGACACAGCTGCTGAGTTTTAAGGTAAAACAGGCTAAAATGTCTTTTTACATTTTCAAACAAAACCAAAAATATATAGGAGGAGACAAGCAAACAGACATAGAGGTGCGTAACATACTACTGAAAGAATTGTACAATCTTAGCTATAGGCCTTAAAGGCTTACTTACATGTTTTTTTCTTAACATGAATTATTATTTAGCTGTTCTGTAGCTCCTTCCTTTATATCAGCCGTCTGTAGTTTAGACACAGGCTTCAAGAAATGTGACTTTTGCCGCTGCTGCTACTGTGCTTACTCAGCCTGAGCTGAAGTGCTCATTATTCCACTCCACTATACATGAATCATACTTGCATCCAGATATTTTTGGTCCACACTGACTGTCATAGAGATTACACATGGAGATGATGCAGCTCTGGATAGCCAGTGCCTGTGTTGAACGATGACAGCTAAATCTATGTCATTTACATTAGCCTATATGTGTCACTTTATGTAGGTCGAATACTGCAATCATCAGGCATGTGATTGAACTGTTTGGATATTGCATTCAGGAAAAAGACAACAAGCCAGAAATTGTGTTTGTTGTGGACTTATTTCCTTTTCTGACAGTTTTTTTTTATTGCAATGAATATGTTCCCTCAGAGTATAACAGATGATGGTGAGACAGATATTATGGATTAATGCTGCAGGTCTTAGTGTGTCTGGAAACGAGCTGATCAATGCCAAGAAATCTTCTTGCTTGAATGTTCTAGAGGTGTTGTGGACTTAATTTAAGCTGACAACTGTGATGCGAGATGCCAACACAATAATCCCAGTGACAAATCCAAAAGCCGCACTTTTCACGTGCAGTCGATGATTCAGTGGAAGTTCTTCTTCTAAAACATGTACTTTGCTGCACAGATGACATTGATTGTGGGTTAGCTACATGCAGACTTGTGAGCTGGGGATGTAAAGCAACGTGGCAAATTGTGATATTTCCTGCTTACCCACTGAAGAGCACTTTACAGAGCCATGGAGGAGAAGGAGCAACCAACGGGAGGGCCGTATTTTGTGGGCAAGAAGGATGAACTGATTGAAGCAAAGCGCTCCCTCAGAACACTAGAGGACCGGGATATACTGATCATCCACCATGAGGGAGGCTTCTACGCTCTGGACTCTTACTGTTACCGTGAGTTCGTTTTTTACTGTGGCAAACTCAAAACAGCTGCTTTTTTATCAGAGATGGATGCTTATGTTGAATATTACATTAGATTAGAATCTGGATCCACAATGTTGTTGATGAATGCTGCGAGTAGAAATCCTGTGATAGGACACTGGGCTGCCTTACTTTGTTATCCATAGAACATTTAAGCACATATCACCTCAAAAGTGTGTCCAGTCAGCAAAAGTGAGTGTGTTAGTGTGCTGTAAACTGTTTGCTTATTCTGCAATACACTGATCCTCTATCTTCCCGACAGATGCTGCGGGAACGCTGCAGAATGGAGACATTGAGGTGAGGTTTACGTTTGACTGAACACATTAGTTGTTATGGAGCCATTTAAGTTAAAGTACTGGACTGTAAATGATATTTTTTTTATCCCATTTCTGCTTTCTATGTGCACCCAAGTGCCAAAAGCCAACAGCTGGGCTCAGGCACAGAGGGATACTGTAATTATAATATCAAACTTGCATAACATTAATGTTATACTGTAGTCCCACAGGGCCTAAATAACGAGGTTGTTTACCTGCTTTCTTTCCACACACACACACACAGGAGCTTAATGGCAGGCTGTGCATAATTTGTCCAAAACACAAGTACAAGATCTCTTTAGCCGAAGGCGAGAGCTTGTACAAGGCCATCGACCCTCAGGAGACGCAGCCTGTTCCCAGATGGTACTCGAAGGGCAAGAAGCAGCGGACGCACACAGTCACAGAGGTCAACGGGGAAGTCTTCGTCGAGCTCTCCAAGAACCAGGAATGGCTCGAGTCCGACTTCTTCCAGGGAGAAAAGGGCAAACTGGAAAGAGCTAAAGTCGAGGCCACCGAAAAGAAAGAAAAGGAAAAGAAAGAAAAGAAAAAGCTTGAGAGTAAACAATGAGGACGGCATCTCAGTTGTTTGTCTCTCTGATCTGCTCTAAATTACAGTATGGGGAGGATGTCGGTTGTTAGATGACATCCACTCAGGGCTTTGTTTCAAGTAAACTTGGGCAGTTTTGTTTTTAATGAGTGTGGGAGCATTTAGAATTTTAAATTGCATGGCTCAGAGCTTACATAAAAATGTTTTACTTCAAAGCATGGCACCGCTTTGCCATTTTATGTTTGTTTTCTTCTTCACTAAATAAAGTTTTCTGTCAATTTAGATTTTCTTTTTATCCTCTCTTCTCATATTGGATGGCGACATGAGGTGACCAGACGTGTGCCCACACCGATGCATCCTTTGCGTTTCAGTACTCTTCATGTATTATGCATACGGTGAATTAATCGATAAAATTAGAGAAGAAAAAAAGGTTCATACAGATCAATAAAGTCCTAAAGTGGGTAATCGTTTATGTAAAATATAAAAAGATCACAGCATGCTAGTAGGTGCTTTTTTGTAACATCCATCTGTTTGTTCCCTCAGATAACATCAAAAAGCATAAATATCAGGTCAGAGGCTGCATAGATTTCAGTGTTCGGGGTTTAGTGTGTCGCCTTTTGGCAAATAATCCCTTCAGTGACTGAAAAAAACACATCTTGCTGAGGAGCCAGAGCAAATCCCAGAGGTTGTTATACAGCTTGAGTCAGGTACTGTGGCTGCTGGGAAGATGCTGCCGTCCAGTTGTGCTCTTCATGGGCCCCTGGTGCATACTATGTATAGAAATGTATTTTTTTATTAGGTTTTATTGTGAAGACTATTTAAAGAGTGTGTTTTGTCCAACCAGACAGGAAACACATGACATGAAAAATTACCTGAACCGGGAAAAAGAGGCATACTGTTATTATTATTACCCTATTTATAGCATGATATGTTGAAACACCTAAATGTATGAGGTTGGTAAAGTGGCTTCAGTGAAAAAACAAAGATGAATCATATTTTATTGCATAGGTTATTATCATTTCTTTACTGATCTGATGTAAGAAGTCAAGACAGGCTGTCACATTTGGATTCTTTCTATGTTTCTGTACCCACAGCACAGGCTAAAGCAGTGACACGGCCCCAGAACTGCAAATGCCACGGGTTGACAACACAAAGGCTATGGGCTTTAATGTTTCTGTGCATGAATGATGCTGGTCTCTGTAGATGGCTCACAGCGAACTCTCAGCGCTGTCCGAAGGCTTCGGCCTCTGTGACGCTTCAAATACGATCAAGAAACGCACAGGGCTGTGGGTTACACGGAATAAGCAGGGAATGAAAAAGCATGCAAAGTTCCAACGCATTAAATATTAAAATATGATTATGCAGTCAAGTTGGGAATCTTGACACAAGGCAGGGACCATTATCTGCAGGTGGTAATTTGCAGTAGGTCATGCAAAGGGCTGTTTGTCAAGATAAAGAGCAGACTGTGTGGGGAAAGTGCTTAGCGGGGCTAGTGCATCTACCACGGGAGAGAGCATGTAAGCAGCATGGATTTACAGTGTTTAAACTCAGGGTTTATGTTTGCTTTACTCATCATGTTGTGAATGACACGTGAGGCTCTGATTAGGCTCAGGCTCTCCTCGCTCTCCGACAGGCCTGGAGTTTGTCCAAGAGGGACGACCAGATCTAATTATTAGTCAAACTTTAATCAAATACTCCCACAACAAAACACCCCCACGGCCAGTTCAAGTATTCTCCTGCTGCGTCAGCAAAGATCCCAACACTTGCTCATTGTGGTTGCCATTATTGTTGCAGCTACACTAGTAAATAAAGGCGCTAACCGCAACCAAAAAGGGTTCTTTGCAGTGATGCCATAGAAGAATCATTTTTAGTTCCACAAAGAACCTTTTAGCAAGAGGTTCTTTAAAGATCCCCCAAAGGTGCCTCAAGTAAAATCAATAAATTATTAATTTGGGCACCATAAACGGCACAACAGTTGTTTGTGGATCTATCTGGTTGTATTCTAATAATATGCAGGGGGCCACCCAGATAGAAAAGGTCAAGCTCAGTCACTAAAACTCCAGTATCAAACTTTCATGAATACAACTATGGTGTCCGAGTGCAAGTAAAAGGAGCAATAGATGACTGTGAGGGACTATATGTAGCAGCAGCCTGGCTATGTGTCCCATTCATGAACATCACAGAGACATGGAAAAACACATAGTTTGTTCCTTTAGTTGGCACACACAGACCTCAAGTGTTAACAATAGTTGAATATGAGTTTGTTGCTTCCAACTGTTTGTCGGAGTCTTTCCTCTGAGTTTATTAAATACCTGCAGCATCAGATAGCAGCAGGATAGAGAAAAGAGGTTCACATATTTACATGCACGATACAACACGATGCAATCTTTATTAGTCATTTATAATAAATTATTCCTGACATGGAGATAGGATTGATCAGGATTTAACAGCACACAAAGAGTCACAGTTTATAAGCTGCAGTTGAATCCTGAGCTCCATCACAGCTTTATATTAGTTTACTGTCAAAGTCTGATCTGTTTACTAAAGTCAAAATTTTAAAAAAAAAAGTTTTTTATTGAAGTGATTTTGCAGTTTTACAGCAGGATATATGCAGCAGTGACATTAATCAGCGTATGATGCATTACAGAACGTGACCTCTTCAATCATTAAAGCAACCACCAACATACAGCAACAGGTAGTCGTAATTAAAAACACATTTCATTGTACCACATTTGGCTCCTCATAAATACACAATGGATGCCTTAAGCTAAGCTGTCATTCCACCTTAATTTACCGAAGGCCTCACGCATGAGTTAAAAGAGTGGTGAATCTTGATTAAGTTGACCATGTATAAAATCTGGGGTCATCGGTAACATTAGTTTTTGGTTTAAAATTCTTAAAGGGGTGGGGTTGAGTCCATTTTTGCATCTTTTCTTCGCATCAATCTGTGGATCAATGTTTGAAGTGCCATAACTTGAGGAATAATGTAGCTAGAGTCCTGAAATTTGGCAGGCTCATTGATATGTACATATGATCTCCAACTGTGCAACCCTACTCTTCATGGGCCCCTGGTGCATACTAGAAATGTATTGTTCATTAGGTTTTATTGTGAAGACTGTATAAAGAGCGTGTTTTGTCCAACCAGAGACATTAAAAATCCAGAAACCAGTGAATAGATACGTACTATTATTACTATTATTAGCCCTTAATGGAATGATATGTTCAAACACCTAAATGTATATTAATTTAACACAGCTGTTTGAGGTTGTTAATGTGGCTTCTGTGGAAAAACAAAGTTGGATCGTATTTTATTGCATAGGTTATTATAATTTCTTAACCATCTGATGTAAGTGCTATAATGTAGGTAGGGTCCTGAAATTCCGCAGGCTCATTGATATGTACATATGGTCTCCAATGGTGCAACCCTGCTTTGATAGAATAATACAAACCAGATATATGATGGTGCAAATTTGGTTTAAAAAAATCTGTGTTTGTTGTGGGCCACCCCAGGATTCCCATTTGGCCACCCCTAGGAAAAAATGTAGTGACGCCCCTGTTTTTTTTTTTCTACCTCTGGGCAATTATTTTTATGTTTCATGCATATAATGGAGTTTCTCTTTGGAAGTCATGGAAGTTAGAGGCTCACATGTGGAGGACAAAGCTGCTCTTCATCAGGATGAAAGCTTGGAAACGACAACAAGGTGTAAAACTGGGTGAATGAGACAACATCTGTATAAAAAAAAAAGAAAAAAGCGTGATCACAGTGTGTTTAGGTGTGTGTGTGTGTGTGTGTGTGTGTGTGTGTGTTGCTGAGTCAGTCAGACTACCTCTCTCTCTCTCTCTCTCTCTCCAGTTGTTCTTCGCCTCTGAGACTTTGTTTTCTCTCCGCCATCGTCATTCACGCGGTGTGGACACGGAGGATCGGAGCTGCCCTCTCCCCCTCTCTCTCCCCTCTCTCTCTCTCTCTCTCTCTCTCTCTCTCTCTCCCCTTTCTCTCTCTCTCTCCTCTCCTCGTCGTTAATTCGCGTTTTTCCTGCCGCCTGACAACTTGTTTGTGTGTTAGCGCATTGGGCTGCTGGTCCATGGGCGCTGCTGCTGTTGACACACTCCGGTCGGGCTGTCCGGTGCGCCTCTGCGGGTCGGTTCGGGACGGGTTGTCGGTTGTGTGGAGGTGGGGGGTGGGAGCGCCGCTTGGTTTCTTTGTTTTGTTTCAATTTTAATTTTTATGAATGAATGACGAGGCGAGGGGGGAAATGCGAGTGACTGCGAAACTCCCATGCAGCCGGGCTCCCGGGGGGCCAGCCGCCGATGAGAGGGATTAACGACGGAGCGGAGCCGCGGCTCATTGCGGAAAAAAAAGCGAGCCTCGACTGCAGCCTGGCGCGGAGACGCACCGTGAGGGAAACGGGCTCCATAGCGTAGAGCAGCGGAGCGAAAACCCACCGTGACCACAATGTAAGTTCATCTGAAGCTGCAACTCATCACCACCCATGAGGAGGACCGGGCTCCTGCTTGCATGTTTTATTTATTCCACTAAATCAACCACTGCTTGAAAAAAAAAAAAAAAAAAAAAATCTCCAACATTTCTATAACAGCTGCACACTCAGGTGTGACAAAGGCCCTGGCTCAGCTTCTTCTCAGTCATTTCCAGTGACATAACAGTGATGCACTGTCTCCGTGATAGACATGAATAATAAGGTGCAAAGGAAAAAAGAAGGTGCATGCGCTCCCTCCTTTGGTGCCACAACATCATCATCATCATCATCATTTTCCACCTGCCTCCATTCACTCCTCTGTTATTCTGGCTTGCAGGTCTATCCACATCGTGGCGCTGGGCAGCGAGTGTCCAGGAGGAGTGGGGCCCGGGGAGGAGATCATGGGCCAGGGGCAGCTGCAGGGAGGCTTGCTGTGGAGCTACCTGGGTCACGGAGCCCTGGTGGGACCCTGCGACCTGGAGAGCAGCCTACACAACCCGGCCTTCATGGAGTACACCTCCAGGGTGTTTGGGGACGTCACGGTGGTGGTCCGGGATTGTCCCAGCTGGGTAAGAGACGTGGTTATGTGTCTGTAGGAGGGAATCCTGCAGGAGTTGGTGGTTAGATTAGGGATTATATGTGTTTGCATGCATGTTAACAGAGATGTTTAGGGTGCGGTTGAGGTTTAACATCACAGAAAGCACAAAAGACACAGTTACCAGGAGCTTAAGTTGAGTTTGTTGCTTCCAGCTGTTTGTAGGAGTCTTTCCTCTGAGTTTGCAGCATCAGGATCCAAAGAGAGAGCTGCACATAATCAAGCAAAACACGGCTGGAACTTTCTGCTATGGCTCCTTTTCCCTACATTTCCATATTCATGATTGTCTCAGCTTGTGTGATGCCAGATCAGACACACAGAGGAAGGCCGTGACTCAGGCCAACATGGCAAAACATGTAATTGAAAAGTGGTGTAATTTTGCCACAGCATTGTCACTGTGAGTTGTGCATTTTTATGCACCTCAATAGGGATCTTTAGGGTGCTGTTATGGTTTAACATCATGGAGAGCACGAAAGAAACACTTTAGTTGACACACTGTCACCAGGAGCTTAAGTTTAGTTTGTCACTTCCAGCTGTTTGTAGGAGTCTTTCCACCGAGTTTAATAAATACCTGCAGCAAGATCCAAAGAGAGACCTACACATGTTTAAGCAAAACACAACTGTAGCTTTCTGCTATGGCTCCTTTCCCCTACATTTCCATATTCATGATCGTCTCACTTTGTGCAATGCCAGATCTGACTTGATTCACAGAGGAAGGCTCTGACACAGACCAACATGGCAAAACACATCATAAAAGAGTGGTGTAATTTTGCCATGGCGTTGTCTCTGTGAGTTGTGCGTTTTTATGCACCTTAACAGGGATCTTTAGGGTGCTGTTGTGGTTTAACATTAAAGAAAGCACGTTAAGCAAGTTACCAGGAGCTTAAGTTTAGTTTGTTGCTTCCAGCTGTTTGTAGGAGTCTTTCCTCTGAGTTTAATAAATACCTGCAGCATCAGACAGCGGCAGGATCCAAAGAGAGAAAGCTGCACATGTTTAAGCCCAATACAACTCAGCTGTAACTTTGTGTTGTTTTCGTATTTCGGGACAATATCATGTTCTTTTTATTGGGCAAGTGAGATCACGGTGTGAGTCTTTTGTCCTCTAGTGTGTCCTCCCAGCAGAGGAAGCTCAAACTGAAAGAAGTGCATAAACCCGTGCACACAATCTCCCATATTTTAAAATCCTTACTTGCTGTCTACATAGACAAACAGAGAAAGAGTAGGAGAGTTGGGAGTCCACGCCTTATAACCACATGTGGCTGAGGCATGTGGTTTGTATGTTCTGTTTCGTGCAACATGTTTTTCTGCTTCAAATTGGTTTCCATATTCATGATCGTCTCAGACTGTGTGCTGCCAGATCAGACTTGATTCACAGAGGAAAGGCTCTGACACAGGCCAGCATGGCAAAACACGCCATTAAAGAGTGGTGTAATTTAGCCAGAGCATTGTCACTGTGAGAGAGAGAGAAAGCGTGCGTCACTTCACTAATATGCTGTTTATTTTTCGATCTGGCACCGTTTTCTCAGAAGACATACAAAATTTCAAATTCCAAGGGCATTTGCCTTCCAGCGCTGATTGCAGGCTTTATAAAAACATCTCTATTCTTAGTTGGACGTTCTTTTAACATGCACTACACACACACAGAGAGAGAAAAAAAACACAGATGAAAGAACTTTTGTTCCTAATAGCATATGAATTTGAAATAAAAGCGCTGTTATGGTTTTCTGGCAGCACTGTATGCCTCCTATTATAGGGCTGTCGAACCCTGACAGGGGTGTTGCTGACGAAAATCTGTCAGTCTCTGTCTCTTTGTCCTTTATTCAAATTGCTCGAAGCTTTCTGAAGTCTTTCTTTCCTGGCTAATGAGTTGAATCAGGTTGGTTTAGAGCAGCTATCCTTACACAAGTCCTTGGGGGGTAAAGTCCCAAGAGCCAGCCGCTCTGAGGTATTCATACTTAAAAGGGGAAGGGTTATCTGAGGTAAGGCTCATGGTACAGATCGGATATGTTGACACTCCTGCATTCCTCACGTGTCTGTCCTCCTTTGACCTCCCTCTGTTTACAGCTGTCGTCCTTTTTCTTACCTCTCCAGGACTTGTTGGACAGCGACTGGGCCAGCGTGCGGAAAGTTCTCGAGCAGGCGGACATCCTGGTCATTAAATATTCAGTCACTGACAAGCTGGCCTTCCAACAGGTCAGGAACGGCTACGCCCCGAGACTCCGCCCGCTCCTCAGGCACTGGGGTGTCCCTGTCATCCTGGTCGCCGTCGGAGCGCGGCTGAATGGTGAGCACGCCTTTGTTCTGGGTTTTTTGTTAGACTCGGAGGGTGAGTTCAGTTGTGCCGACAGCGCTTTGCCAACCGGTGCTTCCTCTAGTGAACAGTGGAGTTTGAGAGGAACCAAATGCAAAACATCCTCATCTTTCCGCCCCTGCGATTGAAATCCTAGTACTTTTTGGGTCAGTTTACTTTTTCTCCGGTTGTTGGTTCATGTTCTGGCGTTTGGTTTTGGGACAATATCGCGATCTTCTTGTTGGGCGAGTGAGATCACTGTCTGAGTCCTGTGTCCTCTAGCGTGTCCTCCCAGCAAACCAAGAGGATGCTCGTGATTAAATCTCCTCCAGGCTGCCTCCGGGCGCTCGGCTCACATGTCTGTCTGCAGGGAACGCAGCAAAGCAAAAACATCAAGTTTAGATTTTTTCTGCCCAAAAGAAGCCTTTCTAGTGGACAAGAGATCATCGTCGTGGCTCAAAAGTGCACCACGACAGAAGTATGTCACTTAAATAGTCATAGTCGTCCAGGTCATGGTACTGAAGCATCATGAAGAACCTATAAGAGAAGTCCGGTTTCTTTCTACTGAAGCTCCAAGGGTCGCTTAAATAGGATCAAGCCACTTAGGCGTAGCTTTACTCGAGGCCAATTTACACAGGCATTAACATACATGTCCGCTGGCACTTCGGTGGGTGTTCACGTGTTTCTGCAGACACACTGACCTCTGTTAAAACCAGCTTCTGTAAACAAGCCCATCAAACACTCCAGGTTGTATTTTTAGCTCGTCTGCTCAACATACTTTTGAGATCCTGTCAGAGAGCTGCAGCGGGATGATCACAGTCGAGTCTTTACTGGAAAGAAAAGAAAAAGAAAGGGAGAAGGAGGGAGTGGGTAGCTGTAGACCAGAGCCTTTTGTTTGTGTTTTTGTTTGTGGCTGCCATGAGTATTTTCATGCTATCCCCTCATGACTGCAGAGAATGACGGCTGAGCTCCGAGCGCTTCCTGCTGCTCGACTCTTAGACCACCTAAGGCACAGCTGTGGCAGAGAGAGCGCTGCCATACGTGCATTAACGCAGCCATTAAACCGGCGACGAGCGGAGGAACACAGACAGATTTATCCAAGGGCACGCAGCGCTAACATACCACTGATGTGCCAAGTCACTGCCCGTCAGACGCTCACACACACTCTGCTTTTCCTTATACCTCCCTTATATTCACTCACACACACACACACATACATTCATCCCAGCTCCGTCTCATGCCTGTAGGATATTAGCAGTATGATTTATCAAATGCACTTGGCTGCATGTCCCGCTCATTCTCTCTCTCTCTCCTCCTTTGTGCAGTCTTTTTTCCTCCTCCTTCAAGATAATCCCTCTAATTTTCTGTCTTGATTTTGTCTCTCTGATCCCCACGGACACACGCCACAGTACAGCTGGTCCTAGTGCACGTGCAGCTGCAGATTTTATACATTTGTATGATTTTACTAGTTGTACAATAATCCCTTTTTTTTTTTAAAAACACTTTGGATTTAGTGGATGATGTGAAAACTGTGGCTTGGATGTGCCACGTTTCATGAAGCAAGAACGGCAAAATTTCACAACAAAAACATGCACAAGACAGTCGCTTATACTTTAAAATCCTCACTGGCTATCTACATAGTCACAGAGAAAGAGTAGAGGAGTTGGGAAGCAGGGCGAGTCCACGCCATAAAACCACATGTGGCCGAGGCATCTGGTTTGTATGTTCTGTTTTGTACAGCATGTCTTCTATTTTAAATTGATTTGATTGATATTATGTGCTCTGCTCCTTACGTCGAGTAAGTTCAAGTTAGCAACACAACATTTCTGGGAAATGCGTTTTAAGACGAAAACGAGTTTTGTGTATTGTTGATTTTTTTACTCATCTGTGATGTAGTAGATTCTACATGTTCTTGTGTGATATTTTCTAGGCATTTTTATTCTAAGTGTTACATACGGGATGCTTTGACTAACTGGAAGTAGATTGACTGTTGATCAGACAAATGACAACAACCTGAGGGATTGGGTGTGTTTATGACTAAACTGTCTCTTTTAAATTGAAAAGCTGCTCTGTTAAACTTACTGAGAGCTATTTAATGTAGTAATAATAATTTACAAAGTGCTTTAAAGGCAGGGCAAAAAAAAGGAAAAGAAGGATACTCATGGAAGAACAGCGAACAACAGAAGGCTGGTCAGTCCAAACATGGTAAAAACAATTCTAAATAAAGTCCAGATAAAATATTAAAATGCCACATCCAAGGAAGTGAAGGAACAAGTGGAATAAAATAAAAATAGAGGGTAAAACCATAAACACAAGGCTTACAATGATAGTAATAGTAAATAAGTAAAATAATACGAAAATGGGTGAATAAATAAAGAGTAAAGGAGAATAAAATGAACAATAAAGTTTAAAATAGATAAAAAAGATAAAAAAAGACAATAAAAAATAATAAGAAGTGAATAAAAAAGATGTAGCGTGCTGAATTTTTGTCCCACCTCTGTATTTAATCTGCATTGATCTGTTGCATTTATGGACTTTAGCACTGAGGATGTTTTGCTTAAAGTTGCACATTACATTCTTATTGTAGTTCTAAGTATAAATAGCACTTTAGTCCTTTCGATTTGCTTTTTATAGTGGCCCAGTGCAGCTACTTCAGTTAATTATGGCACTAGTGTTTAGAATTTTAGTATTTCCAGCATTAGCGGTCTAATTCATACCAGCTTCCTGTTTCCTAAAAAGCATAATATCAGTAACTGACGTGCTGCTTCTCATCAGCCCTCATAAAATATTTATCAGATTGCGCTGCGTATACAGGATGCATTAATTCATCTCAGAGTTGGACTGTGCTCTGTGTTCAGACGAAGGCCCTCCTTGTACGTGTCCGTTGTGTGCATCAGACTGGAGCAGCTGTGTTCCTCACAGTGAAGGTCTGCAGCTGTCCCGGGACCTGGGGGCCACCTATCTGGAGCTGCCCTCTCTCAACCACGTCTTTGTGGGTCGCTACTTTGGCAGCGTGGTAAGTGATGACGCAACGCAGGAATCAAAGCGTCTAGTTTTGAATAAGCTCTTAGATTTAGTACCCCCCGAGGAAACCATCATTTTTTTAAAACACTCCTCAACATATGTGTTAATGCTCGAGTCACAACAAGCGCTCTTCATACTCCTCATTTCCGTGAACCCACATTAACTCTGCGTTCCCAGATAGCTACAGTACTCAGTAGAGGAGACAGTGACAGGTTGGTCTTCCCAGGAAGTTATTTCCAAAGCAAAGAAAACTGATGATGTAACGCCACTATTTTTGTTCCCTGCATTTGTACTAACGTGTGTGTATTTCTGTATTGTTCAGCTGGAGTACTTCATGATTCAGTGTCTGAAACACAAAGCCAAAGAAAGGCCAGAGAAGAGGCGAGGAAATAAAGTGAATGAGCTCCGTCCCCCTCACTTAGAACAACCAGGTCAGACGAATACTATGACTATTAATGAGTAATACTACGTTCACTCTAAGCTGCATGCGTTTATGTTTTTGTCAATTCCTATCTTTACCTTTTTATTACACCTTTTTTTCAACTTAATTATAGTTTGTTAAATGGTAATTTCATGTTCATGTTATTATAGTTTCTTTAAACTGCTCCTTTCGTGGTGTTTCGAGGACATTCGGTGGACAGACCGGATTGTTCCTTCTTGAGCTTACATCGCCATAAAAAGAGCTGAGCACAAAGGTTTTTATCTAGATCAATATTCTCTGTTCCAAACTGGAAATAAGAAGAGAGACAAAGAGCTAGCTAGACTGCTTTTATTCAATGGCATCTGAATCAATTTTAGACTGAGCTGCTTTCAGCGACGGATGCAGCACCAACTGGGTTTATTGCCTTTAGCCGAGGCAGCTCGGTGGTTGTTGTTAAAGAATGAGGCAGGATTAATCCTCAGACATGTCTTTAACCACATGTTCTTGATAAATTAAATGTGTTACAAACCCTTCTGTCGAGCTGCCAGCTATAGCTTTGTTTTCATGTGTTTTAATGTATGTTTTGTTACGTTTTCAGCATTAGAAGATAAAGTTAAGGGTTGCAGCAAATAATTATCTTCATTATCAGTTGATCTATTGATGATTTTAATGATTATAATAATTAATGTCAAGGAAATTGTCATGTTCTTTACAGTTTCCCTGGATATATAGTCGACTATTTCGCAAAGAAAACCCGCTTTGAGAGGTTGAAACCAGAAAATATTTGGCTTTTTCCCCTGAAAAGTTACTAATCAATAGTTAAAAACTCTCTTTTAATTATTGACTAATTATTTGAAATGCGATTTGTCTTAATCTGCATATTTGAAATTTTGAATTCAGGATTACATTTTAATTAAGCTTTAAAACAATCCCCATGTCGAAGTTTTTTTTGTTTCCAGCAGCAACGTCGAAGCTTTTGCAGATTTATTGCAAAATTAATCAAGCCGCCTCTAAGCCAATCAGATTCCACAAACGCTTAATTATGAGGAGATAAATGACCATGTTGATCAAAAGAGGCCAAAACTCGCACAATTACAAACATTTATACGCAGTGAGCAGCCATTGTAGCGAGGCCTGACAGAAACAAGCCGAGCTGGAGGGCTGCTTTTTCTTTGTGTTAATGTTCTACTTTTTCAGACTGTGGCACTCAGTGTCCTAATTGGATGAAAGACGGTCTGATTAAACCTGCGATTGACCGCCGGATGTTGTCACAAACTGAAAGCGTTCTCTGTGTTCAATTTGGAATTACATAATTAAAGTTAATGTGGCTCCAAGCACAGCTCTCACACCACAAGTAGACCCAGTAGCATTGTTTTATTTTAAAAATAGGAGCCCGCTGCTGTATTGTGTAAGGTTTGAATTCATAGCTACACTCCCGTCTCTTGCTTTACAACCACTGCTGCCTTTTTTTTCTCAAGCACGGTTACTTTTTTACAAAATAACACCTGAAAATATTCAACACAAACGCCGCTGTTCAACAAACATTAAATATTGATCCGAGCAGTTTCCTGTGGTGTGAGTTTAAATCGGATGCGGTGACTGACAGATTTAAGTTCTGCCAACAATGGTGGTGAGTGCCGGTGGATTTATTGGTGTCTGTCCAACGCTGCTTAACTCTGCTTACAGTGTCGCTTACATTAAATATGGCATGCAGTGATTCAGGAACAACACAGTGTTCATGGATGAATCAGAGCAGCCGTAAAACAAGACATGAGGTTCACAGAAGTACAGTGTGTATTAGGCATGAATAGGAATAATAGGACGATGATTTGTGAAGCTCCCTCCCCCGCTCTGTAGTTTTTCACTTTTATTAATGTGCCTTCATGAATGCATGAATCATTTCTTTTCTTCCTTTTTCTATGTAATGTTTTTTTACAGGTTGTTCTTGTTGCTTCTGTTCTTTTGTCATTGCATTTTTTGTGTGTGTTTGCATTCACTGTCGCCTCCGTTTCACTGCAAATCATTCATTTGTCTTTTCTGTGTCTTCTTCAAACATTAACCTCATTGAAAATACACTTTTGGATGTGCTCTGCTTTATTGTTTTATCACCAAAATGACTTAAAACGTAACTAGTAAAGGTAAACTTTCAGTCCCTCAAGGTTAGAAACGGGCAGCTGTCCTCTGTGGACCGAAAACATAAGAATTTCTCTGTTACTTCGGTGGACTGGAATCCAATGCAGCAGTGTGAGCTTGCATCTTTTCAGGACTGTCATTAGTGCAAAGACAAACATGTCTGGAAGCGTTTTTTTCAAGCTGGCGCAACAGGACAGAGCACAACATGACATTGGTCTCTCTTAGTGCTCTTTCCTGATCTCACTGCACTACTGCTGTCAGCGCTGCTTCCTCCACTTACCTGTATATAACCTATTTCTCTCTGAGTTGTCAAGACCTATTACTGAAAAATGGATAAATCATAAGTCTAAATAGACAAGGTAGATTGAGGGAAAGTGAAAACACCAAAAATCTTTATTACAACACGCCTGTGAGGCTTTGAACAAAACAAATTGGTGGATTTTCTCTTTTATTCTCTGATTTAGGGGCAGGCTGAATTTCAGCGGTAACTGCTCGTTATCTCAGCTCATCCTATCTTCCCTTTCCTTCCACCCCCCCCTCTGCTCCCGATTTCCCTTAACGTTCAGCTCGTCTTCCCCCCATCCGAGTGGAGGAGTCCAGCTTCTCCCAGGACATGCAGTGGTTGCTGGAGCGTGGCGTGCAGTTCGCCGATGTGGCTTTCTACGCCGGGGATTCTGGGAAAGAGCTGGGGTGGGCTCACGCTGCGGTGCTATGTGCTGTCAGCCCCTACTTCAGACAGCTGCTCCTGGGGCCCAAGACCAGGTAAGAGATATTAAGTTGCTCACAGGATAGAGCTTATTAAGCCATTTCACCCCCTGAGCCTGTAGCCAGCAGGAGCTCAGCTATTTTCTGAAAAAAACGTCCTCTTTAGTGTGATTGCGAAGCGTTTTGTTCGTCTCTGGTCGGACAGGGAACGCCCACAGTCACGATGTGTTTGCAGAGAGCGAGAAGGAGGCCCCCATTCGCTGCTCTCTACCTGGGATGGAGGTATTATTGATGACATGCCCAGATCAGAGGGACACCTGACAGGACGTCTCACTCGTCTGGTGGTGAAGGACCCCCTCCTGTGTATGTGCCTGTGGGAGACTCTCATGTTCATCTATAGAGGTAAAGACCAGCAGTTAAACTTTAAGCTCAGATTACACAGGCAAACAAACTTCTGTTGTAAACCTGCTGCTCTGGGCCGTTTCTTTCATGTCCGGTAAACCCCTTTAACACCCATTGTTCTGTAGCACGATGCTAGCACAGTGGAGGACTTCAGTTGATTGCTAGTGCAGAGAAAACTTACTTGAATGTGAACATTTATTTTGTGGATAATTTTGTTATATATTATATTAATTATTTCTCACAATATCACACAAGATATTCAATTTACTGTCATAGAAGTCAAAGAAAATCAGCCCGCAGGGGGGTTGTATAGGCATGTTATCTTTTTAAAAGATCGCCAAAATGACACCATCTATTAGAACAAGAAAACACAAAATCAGAAAGATTAGTTTGATTTCTAACCTTCCAACAGTCCTTGAACTACTCATGTATGATGTGCTGTTCCATCAAAAGACTTAACTAAATCTAAGCTTACAACTGGGATGTTTCCTATCCAAAATCACTCTATTCTACATGTCTTAATTAAACATTTGCCAAAAATGAAGCAGTTGCAAGGGATGATTTTTGTAAAAAACTAAAAATTCTGTGTTCCTCAGTGCAGCTGTGAAGCCATTAGCGACTCAGCTGTGATCAACAGCGACTTGACAAAAATTCAGGGACTTTTCGACTGAACTGCAGGTTGTGTTTTCACAGAGCGGAGAGGAGACAAACATGGAAACAAATGACAAAGTACTAAATTATCTATAGTTTGTAGAGCCACCATTTTTTTCCAGTATGGATAACACCTTGGGACACTTAAAAAAATATATACATGTTGATTCTAGGTTTTTCTCATTTTTTGTAAAACGAATAATCAAAAAAAATTACTTTTGTTTTTTCCTTTTTTATGATTTCTGGCATCATAACTTTGTTATACTGGACAGAGGACATTTTTGAGTTCTCTCTACCTCTAGCCATGGTTATGTTGTTTCCATACTGGAGCAGGACTTTATACTGCAGTGAAAAATGAGCCCACAGTGAGTAAAAATGTGACAGTACCAAAAAAAGTGTCCATAAACTATTAGGATTCAGAGGGTTATATCTGTTGTTTTGTGCCTCTTCCAGGGTCCAGTAAACCCTTTAAACACCCATTGTTCCGCTTGCAAGATGCACTATGTAGAACCTCAACAAACAGCTAGAATTTCTCTCAGTATCACATAAGATATTTCACCCAAGACTATTTAAGTCAAAGAAGACCAGATTCCTAAATTCTCATTTAGGAAGTCTGCAGACATGATAGCAGCTCTGCAAGGCAGTGAGTTAACCAAATGCCTAAAATTGCTCATAATGACAAGATAAACTTGCTGATGTGGAGTAGGTAAAATGATCACCATTTGAAAAAAATGAACTTCCTTTGAGAGTTCAGTTGTGTATAATGCACTGCAAAGTATCCAACAAAAAGCTCTCACAAGCGGCAAGTTAATTACAAGTGAGTTCTAGTGTGAAATAATTTCTGTATTCAAAGCTCAACCACAGAAGAACATCATATCCGCGCTGATTAAAAACCCTGTGATTTCACCGAGATGAAGTCGCCCAAACTGACACTCTGGCAGCAGGATCAGATGCACGTTCAGCGCCAAACAGAATCAGAAATGACAAAAGCTTCTCCAAAACAGAGGCTGTCGTGTACTTCACCCAGAGAAATCCGAACCCAGCCAGGAAGGCTCAGTCACTTCACTGCCATGTACAGTCTGTAATCTCACTACAGGAGTTGTTGTGCACGTTGAAAAATTCAGCTGCTCCCTGCTCTTGAATGCTACAGCCTGCTCAATGTTTTGTGCTGCTTTCATCCTTTACATTTACAACATGTTTAATAAATGCAGCAGTTTGCTAGTATGCATTTTTTATCCAACTGCATCCAGGTCCATCCAGTGGAGTTTAAACACAGCTACCAGAGCAGGGCTGACATTCACAGGACAGGAACTCCATTCCCAAAAAGCAGTCGCTCTTTTTCTAATAATTTCGATGTGATGATTAATGTCCCCTGGCAGCAGAAGGCAGTTTGCCCACTATTGGGTCTTGTCCAATGTTCCATTACAGAGGAGCAGAAATCAGTCAAAGTGAAAGTACTTGATAGTAAGCTACTGTAGTATTTTAATTAAGGGGCTGATCAGTCATTTTATAACAGTGTGATCTGCTTTCCTAACCTGTATTTGTACTCGCTGGCTGCCTCAGGCCTCTCATGTTTCCTGTGTCTCCTCCCAGCTCGCTTCTATTAAGCATTATGGAAATCAGTGAGGAGGGTCTGCTACAGTGAAGGAAGCCTTTGATGAAGCTGAATCTTCCATTATTTTGACAGCTAATGGGATTAGTTGATGGAATCAGACTCTGTAACCTGTGACAGGAGATTCATATTTACATCAACAGATGATGAGCTCCGCGGTGCAACTGTCTTGTACAATTATCTGTGTCGTATATTAGCTCTGCCGAGCAACAATAGAGGCACATCCAGGCACAAAAGAAAACATTTGCAGATAATGTAAACTGTGGCACTCGCGTCCAAAATGTTCTCCAGTCGTACGCAAAGCCTGGTTAAACAGGCACGTGATATTCTCTGCGACTTTAGCGCCGTAATGAAAATCTTCTCAGTCTGCAGCTTAGAGTCTGCAGTGCTGTGCTTGCTGCATGTTAGATTACGGTGTCTCTGCACGCCAGCGCTTCATCACAGGCTGTGTGTCATGCACGAAATCCTTATGGCAAAAAGCTGCACTAACATCTGATTCATGGCTGCCTGTTAACATGTATGCAAGAAGCGCAGATTTTCCGGCACACAAACACACAAACACAAGAGGCAGGCGCAAAATGCATAAGCTGAGAGTGTGTGCGCTGAAGGGTTGAGCAGAGAAGAGAAGAAGATTATAGGGTTAGACTGATTCTCTGTGAGTGACTGCATGAATAAGAATAAGAGGGCCAGCGGTTGAAAGACAGAGCAGTTTGTGTTTTCATGCACGCATGTACAATACATTGTTTTTCTTTGTTATTTTTGAGTCAGAAAGGAGAAAGATGGGAGTGAAAAGTGGCAGGATAGGATGAGAGTGAGGCTTTTTCTGCGGTTTTTGTGAGATAACGTGATGGTAACTAGCTGGGCACCAGAGCATACTGTGAATGTGTGTGAGGTCGAAAGAGGAATATGTGTGCAGAGTGGAATATGAATGTCACGTTTTCGCAAATCACTGCAGGGAGACAGTGTTAAGTCAGTGTGAAAAATGTTAACCTTCAGCATGGTGGGTCTGATTGTATGTTTAAAGCAGCTGACTTCATATATACAGTGTGTGTATTAGCGTATTTTCTCGCATTGCGCTGCATAATCAGATGTGAATGGACGCCGTCTTTGCCCACAGAGACATTCAGAGCCAGTGTTTGATGTTCATTTGCAGTAAATCCGCAACAAGCTGTCCTCTGCCTTTCTAAGGAGATGGGACAAATTCCACTCATTTGTCAGTCGCGCCTCATTTTATTGGCTTATCGGAGCAAATTTCCATAACAATATCATGTTTGAGTAAACACACAGCATCACACCCCGGGTATTATTCCACGCTCTGGGTTTTTTGTCACTTGAGTGTGTGTGGACAGTCACAGAGGCCATGACTTTGCTTGTGTGATGTTAACACTGTGAGACTCTGTCTCCTTGTGTAGTGTGCTGCTGAATTATTGCATTTGTCACTTGGTTACTATTGTGTGTGTGTGCATGTTTAGCACATGTAGTACATGTGTACGACACAGATGTAACTGTGTGTGTGTGTGGACTCTCAGGTCTCATCCAGGGTCACATTTTAGACAACAGACCAGTTGTTTTTTTGGGTCGACTTGTTGGTGTCCTTGTAACTAAATTTAACAAAAAACTAAACTGGCTTCTGTCTGTGTTTGCAGGGATCTGGTTTAAGTTAGGGTAAATATTAAAGTCAGGAATGTTAGATTTGTGGAAAAAGTCAAGTAAAACTTTAGGAGATTAGCCTTAATCTGTAAAAAATTTTCCCCTCAGTGTTTGTTTTTGTGTCTTTGTGTGGGCAGGTGAGGAAAAAACTACACCAACATGGAAACTTATTTGTAGAAATTATCATTTTCCAGCTTTTCCTCTCACATATCCACCAGCTATATTCCATGTGATTTGTTTTGGCTTCTACTGGTGTATTTTGTTATGTTTTTCTGTGTCTGGCTGCATCGTATATCACCACCACAGCTCCTGAGCTAATCTCTCCCCCCTGCATTTGAGGTGTCTGCGCTGTGCAGTGTCATTATCCAGCGCGCTGTGTTGAGGTAATCCCTCTATCAGCCCAAATACCGTCATTATGAACTAATGATGAGCTAAATCCTGCCCAGTCCAGCTCCTTTCTCTCCTCGGCACTCTGCTTATGTCCCAGCGAGACAGAGTGCGCCACCCCAATCAAGCTGCAGGGATGTGGCGGGTTTATAAAATGAACTGAAGAGTGGATGTTTTCTCCACATGTTTTCTCATTGATGGAGCATGTAGAAGGGTGTATGTGCTGTTTTGTGTGATTAGATTTATTTTTACATGTCAGTGCTGCTCATTACTGAGTTTGTACGTTTCACCCTGAGCTTCTGTTGTCCTGTTTGTTCCCTGTATAATTCCTGGTGTGGGTCTGGGGATGGTAATTTCAGTCTGTTTGCCTGTTAGTTGGTTGGTTGGTTACTTTCAGACTGAAATATCTCTACAGCTGTTTAATGCGTTTCAGTGAAATTTTCTGCTGACATTCATGGCTCCCAGATGTCGACCCATAACGGCTTTGGTGATCCAGTTAATTTCCAGTGCCACCATAATGATCACATTTGTGTTTTTTTAGTTACATGCCCCAGCAGCTGTTGAATTGTAATCACTATTGCTATCCTTTCCTTTTTTTTGTAATCACCATTATGCATCATCAAGTCAAAATGTCAAATCCAATCCAAAGCTTTTGTTTACGACCAAATACCTGCAGACTAATGAGATCCCCGCTACACACTTTGTGTTCCTATTAGCAAATGCACATATGATAACGTTCTGAGCTAAGATGGAAACATTATCTGCTACACATCAGCACATCAGTGAGTCATTGTGAGCCTGTTAGCATGCTGTTGTTACTATTTAGCTCAAAGCAATACTGTGCAACCTCACAGAGCTGCTAGTATCGCTGTAGATTCTTATTACAGCAGCAGTAAAATGGCATTTTTCAGCTTTAGCAGGAAAAATGCTCCATATTTTTAATGTAATCCAGTGCAAAACAACCAAAGTGCAGAAGATTTATGTAGAAGTCGAAATCTGCAAATATACAGGTAATATAGCTCTAAAATTATGCACTAATGCTGTAAATATCTTTGTACTATATTTGTGGAAAATGCATTCAATATTTTTGATTTGTATGGACTATATGGACAATTTTTTGCCAGTAACTAAATGGGAAAAGGTGTAAAAAGATTATTTTTAAACTGAGCTCAATTAAATAAAAAAATAAAAAAATAAAAATAATAATAACTACTAACCAGTTTACTTTTGTTATTACCATTGCCGTGTTTTGCAAAGGACTTTTATTCACTGTTCCTGACATTTGTGGAATCTGGACTGAGTGTCCCACCCATAACCACCACAGATTATATAAACAGACAATTTTTTAGAACAAGCCAACTTTTACAAAAACAGGCCCCGAGTGTTCGATGTAAGGTATGTGGGTGGTCAGAGCACAGTGCCAGCTAGAACAGAGTTTGCCTGTGTGTTTCTGTTAACTGTACTATTGTGGACCCATAGAATGTGTGTGTTTGTGGATGTTTTGTAGGAGCGTGGGAGTGGGAGCACCTTCAGGAGGCCCTAGAAGAGAAGCTGAAGAATTCGCTCGCTGTGGCTCAGCTTATGGAGCGCATTCGATCGCTCATCGGCAGAGACAGGGTGAGGTCTTCAAACTCACCTGTATTAAGACAAAGTTGATAGAAAAGAACACAGTCTTGTTTAAGGCTGAAGTATATTATGATATGT
>OMNN01098616.1:3859-15794 GCA_900302755.1 Chromis chromis
CCTGCGCTCTCTGGACTCAGTGGATGCTTTCAAAAAGCATCTAAAAACATATTTGTTTCTAAAAGCATTCTAGCCCAATCTGACCCAGTGTTATGTTTGTTTGCACTTTAACTATGATGGACATCCTCTGCACGTACTTGTTTATATGATCTTTATAGATTTCATATGATCTTTTATGGATTTTATATGATCCTTTACATATTATAGTGTATATTATTTAATATTATTATTTGCTTTTGTTTTTATTTTTTGCTTTGTTTTTGCTGCTGTGAAGGGGAGCGTACCTATATTCCCGGGTCCTATGTTCCCTGGGTCCTATGTTCCCCGCTTTGTATGGGACCGGGGAACAAAGGACCCTTTTTCTAAATAAGGGTCCTATGTTCCCCACTTTTCCCCCAAAAGGGTTCTATGTTCCCCGCTTTGTATGTGACCAGGGAACATAGGACCCTTTTTAGGAAAAGGGTCTTATGTTCCCCGCTTTTCCCCAAAAGGGTCCTATGTTCCCCAGTATGTATTGCGACCGGGAAACATAGGACCCTTTTTAGGAAAACAGGGGAACATAGGACCCTTTTAAAATCAAAGGGTCCTATGTTCCCCGATGGGGGAACCTAAGACCTGGGGAACATAGGGATGACCCCCTGTGAAGCACGTTGTGACTGCTGTCTGTGAAAAGCGCTATACAAATACATTTTACATACTTACTTACCATGCTAAGCTGAGATTGTAAAGGTGGTTAGCATTATATCTCTGAACATTTTATTGTGAGCATGTTAGCATTCTGCTGTTAGCATTTAGCTAGCACAACCTTAGGGAGCCTCCAGCATTGTTGCAAAAAAATTGTGAGCCGGAAATGAATCATTGGCTGATTGATAGAAAACCAAATCTATAAATAGTTACAGGTGTAGAAATGAAGGGAGTGTTAGAAGTTGATTCATCTTTGCTTTGAAACTATGGAGTATTTCTGTGATTGAAAGAACGAGTAACACTTTTTTACTCCTCAAGGTGTGTAGTGACAACAAGCCCTGTGAGTCAATACTGCCTTCCACAACACGCCTCACTGTCAGAATGGATTTGTCATCTGAAAGGTCAGTGTCGTTTCATTTTCACTGTCACCGTGGGGGTGTTCAGTGAAATCCAACTCTTTTGGAGTTGTAGAGACGCTACACACAGCGAATCTTTGGTGAATCTAATTAGAGAAGATTTAGCAGCAGATCTCAGCTAAACTGCTCCAGGGCTGCTTCCTCTTGACAGACAATACCTCTGCTGGCAGGGGACTCACTCTATTTACCTTCAAGAGTGTGTGTGAGGGAAGAATGGGATCACATACACTCCTGTGGCGGGTTTGAAAACATCCCACCTGTTTTTCACAGGATCAGTTTCCAGCCTGGTGACATATTTACCAGCCAGACATGTTGAAAAGGAAATCCTCCCTTCGGCCCTGAAAGTTGGAATCCTACTCCGCGTCGTGGGGCCCTGGTTTACACATTCAGACCAGCGTCAGGGTCCAGAATGACAGGAGCTTCACGTTAAATTACAGAGACAGTAGCTGAGGGCAGAGGGAGGCCTGATGGAGAACAGAGAGGCTGGAATGGTGGGGAGCATAGCCAGGAGGCCAACCTTTCTGTCAACCAGAAAATTGAGATGGGATGAAAAAAAAAATGGCATCCTCTAAAACAGAAGCAGCCACAACAAAGGAGCTCTTTGGTATTTTTGTGACGATGACGTTTGGACTTTTTTTGTGTGTGTAAAGAAAGAGTCCTACAAGACTAAATGTCTGGCACAGCAGCAACATCTCCCAGCTCCTCTGAAGCTCACTAATTAACATATTATATATCATTTTGAGTGTAAACTGCACAGTGTGTCATTTCCATCCTGTGCACTGAGCTAAGCTGTCAGCTGACACTAGCTGGATATGTAGCTCCCTTACAAAGAAAGCAGTCAGAAAGCAAACAAGCATAGTTTCCACAAAGGTCAAACCTTTATTTGTTATTTTGTATTTATAAGATGTTGTACGTTTAACGTCAGTATGGAGAAGAGTTCAATTGTCTATAAAATAGATACATTATGACAGTGGTTCTCAACTGGTCCAGCCTCAGGACCCACTATGTCTCTATATTAACAACAGTTGCGACCCAAATTTTTGAAGTTTGCTGTTCCTGTTAACAAATGAAGGTTTATCTGGGTGTAGTCTCAACGCATTTTGATACAGCTTGGGAAAAGTTTGGCTTATTTTTTGCTCATTTTGGTATATTTTGTCAAGCTTTGGGCATATTTTGGCCCATTTTGACAGATTCTTGGTCTATTTTTGGCACATTTTAGCATAAATGTCTCCAATAAACTGGCAGAGCCACATCTAGAGGTTAATAGTGGACAACTACTGGTGTCACCACCACTAAATACCTGCTATTGAAAGCAAACTGTGTCATAAGAAACACGTCCTTTAAAATAAAAGACTTTTTTTGGGGGGGTCATGCTTCTGCGACCCTCTAAAAATGGCTTCACGACCCACTTTTGGGTCCCGACCCACCAGTTGAGAACCACTGCATTATGAAATCAATAAATGTGAATAATCAGAATATACAGAACAAAATCCAAGCATGACACTGTGAAATAATAAGACGTTTCAGCCCATTGTTATGAAATTTTAATTCAACCATTCAACAAAATCTTTGAAACAGTGAGTTTATTTCTTTCTGAAAATAAACTCAAAATTTTTTACTTCAAAATGAACATTTGGTCCCATATAATCTTTCCCCTCAGGATTTTTTCTCAAACGTTGGAGCTAAATAACCTCTAATACAAATTCCTTTTTTTCTCCTAAATTCTTTTTACCACATATTTAAATATGATTTATTTGAATAATTCAACAACACGATAAAATGATAAAAAGGAATTAATACAGGAGTCTGTATTTCTAATAACAGAGGAAACAGTTCTGTCATTTAGGTTTCGTTAGTTTGATTTATGGAGTAGATCAAATTTAAAGCTCAATTTAAATATATCTATATACAACCGAACAACTATCTTCCATCCATCCATTAGTTTTCTATACCAACTTTATCCTGTAGAGCAGGGGTGCCCAATCCTGGTCCTCTAGGGCCACTATCCTGCATGTTTCAGATGTTTCCCTCTTCCAACACACCTGACTCAAATGATCATCTCATCATCAAGCTCTGCAGAAGCCTGGTGACGATCCTGATCATCTGAATCAGGTGTGTTGGAAGAGGGACACATCTAAAACATGCTGGATTGTGGCCCTCGAGGACCAGGATTGGGCACCCCTGCTGTAGAGGATCATGAGGGGCTGGAGCTTCTCCCAGCTGACACTGGGTAAAAAGTCAGGGTACATCCTGGACGGGTCACCAGTCCATCACAGGGTCACAGTTTGCTTAATATGTCTGATGACATGACTTTGGGAAAACTTTGTAATTCATGAAATCGGGTAAATAAATAGAATGAATATGAACAGGTCATTTTGCTGAGCCACTGGGCCCGATATCATCATGACAGGAAATG
This sequence comes from Chromis chromis, assembly GCA_900302755.1. NCBI lineage: Eukaryota > Metazoa > Chordata > Actinopteri > Pomacentridae > Chromis > Chromis chromis. Next base: position 7,376 of record OMNN01098616.1, read on the forward strand.
CAGAAAGAAATGCACATGAACAGATTTTGCTGGGTCAAAAACAATCAAATGGATCAAGACTGCGATACTTTGGTCGTACTGCTTAGCACAACATCAAGAGAAAGAAAATTCTTGTTTTCTTCAAAGTCATCATTTAGGTTAATATTTTATTTTAAATTTTAAAAATCCAAATAATGTAGAACTTTTGCTATTATCATTTCTAGTATTTCTAAACTCCCTGCTACATGACTCACCTAATGACCCCTTTATTTCATGAAGTCACATTCATCCATAAGCCAGCACCAGCGTGACACGGCTCAGTTATGGGATGTATTACTGCTTCACTCTGAACAATCAAACAGGTAATCAGCAGGTCTTCTTACTCCACTTTTACACCTCAAGAAACTGAAACTGCATCACAACTGCTCTTTAAATGCTCCATTTCACAGTGAATAATTACTATTGTTAAATAATTACGTCTGGTGCCATTGTGTGCCATGTACAGAAATCTGTCTCTGTACAAATGTGAGAAAACCCCACAATCTCACCACCACCTGAGATGACACGATGTCTGACACCTGTCTCATTTCCCAGCCATGATTCCTTGGTCATCCCACTATTTCAAAACCCACTGCTAATTTTATCGTGTGTCAGAGTTTCCTTATTATGTCTGGTGATGTGACTTTGGGCAATCTCTGTGATTCATGAAACCGGGAACAGAAATTGAAAAGTTAAATGTGCTGAGGTACTGGGGCTGAAACTGCCTGATACTTTCTGGGAAATAAAGGAGCTGAGGCAGATTTTTTTTTTGCTGCATTCATTCTGGTAGTGAAATACATGTGAAAGTGAAACTAGAAGAGTCTGACAGTATGGCTGTGTGTAAATGTTTGGTGGTTTATGTGGAGCCCTGCCATCCTCCTGTGTGATTGGTGGCCTGTCATCCCAGCCTCCTATATTTCACCTGCGTGCTGAACAAACCTTTACCACTGCATTGATTTTTATAGGCACCAATAAAAATCTCTTTGGAGCAGGCTTCCAGCTAAGCAGTTACAACAGCATAAGCTCCTTTAGTTATACCAAACAATTAGAGGCCAGAGGAGAATAGATAACTCACATAGCCATGAGCCGGTGTGTCAAAACAATGTCGCTGCTTGCTTAACCCTTAAAGTCCTAGTGCGTCGTCGGCGACACTTTTGGACTAGCGCACTTTGGAATACCGTAAATATGTCACGGTTTGCGCTATCGGAAAAAAATCCATGGATTCCTGGGAGGGTACGAATAAAATTACCGTAATGACACTATATTGGCTGTAAAGTGCAATGTCGTTGCAACGTCGTTGTGCTTTATAGCCATTACGGTAATTCATTACGGTAATTTTCATTCGTATACAGTATTTTCATTCGGATACAAACATCCTTGCGCTTTACAGCCAATATAGTGTCATTACGGTAATTTCATTTGGATACGAATTAAATTACCATAATGACACTATATTGGCTGTAAAGTGCAACGTCATTTTAACCTTTATTACTCTGATAACAGGCAGTAGATGTAAATAACTGCCAGATATTGAAAGTTTCTTCTGAAAAAATGGGCACCAGCACTCACAGGACTTTTTTGTAATCAAAATAAGAAAAAAAAGACCAGGTGGACATTTTGAGGCTCAGGTCTTAAAGGGTTAAAGAGGTTAGATGTGAAAAGTCACAGAGTGGCTGTTTTGGGTTCAGCTCAAATGTCAAAAATTACACTCTGCAGTCAGAACAATGCTGATTCTGAATGTGTGTCTTCAGGGATCCAGGAGGAGCTGTGAACCAGCTTCAGAGCAGACACCGGGGCCAACAAAGCAAATCAAAACGCAGTATCCTCCTCGTCTGTGAATAAACAGTGTTACGGCTTGTTTATTGAGGCGCTACAGCTGCAGCTCTCCACTTTCCTGCGGCAATTCCCTGGAAAACAATGCGATGATGTGATTATTTTTGATAATCTCAAGGTAAGCTGCCAGGCTTTGGCAACCCTGGGCTGTTTGACTGAGAGGAAAACCTCAAACAAGAAACAAAGAGGTTTTTTCTACAATGTTATAACACTGTAAATCCATTTAATGGACATATAAGTCAGTGCAGGATGATCTGTAGACGTGAGAGTAGTTTTAAATTTGACTAAATGAACTGAGGTCAAGGTCTATTTCGTGACTGTTCCATGTGATGTTTTCATCACGTCACATGGAGAAGTTGAGCTGTTTAAGAAGGCACATCTGAGAGAGTTCTAATAGCTAAGCAAGATTATTCATCATAATCATAACGTGTGATTGGTTTAACAGTGAATAAAAACAGGCTTTACAAAAACCCTATTCAGTTTTAGTAGCAGCTCATTAATGTTACGAACTGAAAAAACTTCAGCCACAGTGGATTTAACCTCTACCCAAAGCTACAATCTGTTACATTTAGTGCTGCAAATGCTCAGGGTGAGTGTGGTGAACCTTCTCTGTTAAATCCTCCACATTTGTGAAACAACAACTAGAGTAAACGGAGGAATATTCATCAGTAGTAAAATCCGAGGACAGAGATGAGGCACACTGTGTGATTGAAAAGCGACCACACGCACATCGCCTGACCACAGAGAGGTCGGAGGTCAGAGGTCAGGGTCAGCTACAGCACAGCTCCCCCACAGACAAACTCTGATTTATCACACCAACCATAAATCAACCTGGTTTAGCAGCGTGGAGGATTTCTTCTTCTTCTATACAGAAGCATAGTCGATGTTTTAAACAATTCTTTCCAGACAGGGTGCAATTATTCCCACAGTAGATGCTGCATACTGTAAACATAACATACATATGCTGCCTCTTTACTTCACATCTAGGATAAGGAGTCCCCCTGGTGGTCAAAAGCCTGCACACATGTAGGCTGTGAAAACATGAATATGAGGGAGGAGCTCATTTTATTTATCACATTTGCACTAAATAGTTTTTTCCAATCTGCTATGTGCCTTACAGTATTACTTATTATTTGTATTTTTTTTAAAGCTCTTTTGTTGTTGTTGGTTTTGTTTAGAAGAATTGTATTACTTAATGACTTTATTTACTTAATGTATGTTGTCTGCACCAAAGGTTTGAAGAGTACAGTAATTTCAATCCTCTTTATGTCCGGTACATACTGCAGCATTGACAATAAAAAAGACTTGACTTGAAATACAATATATTTATCCAGATGGGTGTGGACTCTTTCAAGATGACAGTGCTCCCATCCACAGAATACGAGGGGTCACTGAATGACACCCAGATGTAAACCCAACTAGGCACCTATATTTGGACCAATGCTAGACAGCACTCTCCAGCACTAAGGATATTGTTCATCCATCTATTAGTGTTCCAGAAACTTCAAGAATCAATGCCAAAGGACACTGAAGCTGTCCTGATGGTGTGTAATGGCATCTGTAGTAATGCAGATATGTGCAGTATATGATGGATAGAGATTAAAGTAGATACTTTATCTACAGTAGAACAGGGATGGGCAACTCCAGTCCTGGAGGGCCACAATCCAGCATGTTTTAGATGTTTCCCTCTTCCAACACCTGATTCAAATGATCAGGATCGTTATCAGGCTTCTGCAGAGCTTGATGATGAGCTGAGCCGGAGTTGCCCATCCCTGATCTAGAAAGTGACAGATATGGATCTGCAATGACAAGAACCCTGTCACAGTCTGGTCCAGGTCAAAAACACATTGATAAATGTTATTGAAATGCTTTGTTCTTATTTTTACTGCTACTTGTTGTTAAATATGCATACAATGTTGAAGCAAAGTAAGAAAGGCCTCTGATAAGCTTCTTGTACTGCTATTTGATGCTGCCTTTTGTTAAAATGTCATTATTTTTCTATATCTGTTATTCTGCTATATAGTTTTGAAAAACAGCTGGTTGACTTACATCTCAGCTGTGAAACTGATTTCTATCAGCAACCACAGAAAGAGGAAACCAAGTAAAACCTGATTCCATAATATGATAATACCGATAAAGGAAGTTAAGCCACAGAGTGTACTCTAGTTCTAAGAACCATAAAGTAATATATTTACTGGAAGCACAATAACTTGTGGTCTGTCTTGTACTGCCGTCTCATTTCAGTTTTACTCTAAATGTTTTCAGAAGTACAGGTATAGCATTTATTTGTGTGGATATGGGTTTTGTTTCTATGTTTTTAGAGCCCAAGTGTACAGTCAAAAAGAAAGACACAACTGACATCAATATTGAATAAAGAGTGACAGAAAAACCATTAATTGGGCATAAGTAGGTTTTTAAAATGTTATTTCTCTATTAGACATACTGAATTTATGAAATTATGGAGATGATCTTCCAGCTTTTGTTTTGCAGCTCATTTTCAAATAAATTCATAAAACCTTTATGATCCGTTGAGACTGAAGTAAAGTAAGTAAAAAAAATGATGAGATGATGGCAGGGGTTTCTCAACAATATGGAACTGTTCTGTCTTGTTAATTGCTCCATATTTTCATTGGATGAGTCTGAATTATCAGAACACCATCTTTACAGCTGCAGATTTACAAACTGAGCTTATGGCTGCACTAGAACAAAATGACAACATGCATTCCCTACACTTCTTTCCTTTGCCCCCCCTTAGTTACTTTATACATGCTTCCCTTTGATTACATTTTTAAAAACCATATTTCTTATCACTATTATGCTGATGACACACAGTTTGTTTTGTTTGATTCTTCATCATTAAAGCTTCATTTCATACATTTTGGCTTCTCCCATCTGACAGTGAATGTAAAATGGTGCTTTCATGGCACAGCCTACTTTTAAAGTACTAAACACACACCTTTACACCTGTTCTGTGCACAAATACACTTTTCCACTGTGAGTACTGTGTGGATCAATTCAAGCCACTTTTTTTCCCATTTACAGAGGCAGGGCTGTGTAAAAACAAAGTACACACACAGAACAGACAGCAGGTGGAGATGTTCACTCAGTATCACCGACCCCTTTTAAGGCAACTGAAGAAGTTTGGGAATTTTCCCAATAATAATTACAAGAATCCATTTTTAAAGTATTTTCTAGAAAGACAAAGATAGTACATTTGCTTTCACACAAGTGATCAATAATAGGTTGTGTAATGTTGTATTTTTAGCTAAGCGCCTTTGGACTTGGGTTTAAACGACCCTGTTTACATTTGTTAGAAAGTATTCAGATCAACTTTTACACATTTAATTTTTAATAAATAAATGAGTCAGGAAAGAAGCTCAAAGCAAATTTCCCTTTGGGGGCAATACATTATGTCTTATCATACAACATTTGACTAACATCTTTTAAAACCCCTCAAAGATCTGTGTGACGCTCTTTCAGTTACTCTCATCAGTGTAAAAGAGACTTTTATTCAAGTAAATACAAAGCTGGACTTTCCCTGATGGTCCCAACAGTGTTAGTCTGAATCACCAAATCCTTTTCTAAATCTTTTCCCCTGCATCCTTAGATTAGCTTCACCCGATACGAATATGATTGGTTTAAAGAAATACATAAGAGCCAAAGCGTTTTTCCCTACAGCAGGATGCTGATGAGGTGCAGTGAGACCATTATGTCCTACAGAACAGGCTGGCCCACGTCATCAGTGTTGACTGGAAAACAACAACACAGTCAGGTGTTACTACAATCAGAATGTATGTGAAGCTGTGATTACTGGTGCAGAAAAGCAAACTGAGCAGGAGGGCTGCTGGCTTCTTCTGAAGTGAGGAGAAAAGATGGAGGGTCGGACTCCTGGCTCACTGCTGGTCAAACACAAGCACAGATGTTATGAAATTCATTGCTGATAGGGCCTTCAATCATCTCTTTGCTAGTAAAGGAAATAGATTCAATAAACATTTCTCTGTCTTCTGAATATATAATGTTTTCTGAAAACTCTCCTACAGAACTGAATGTATTGACCCCTCAAAGATGTCAATACATTGTACCAGATGGGTGACCCCAGCCTACAGACTTACTGAGTGGAGAGAAAGTAAGAGAAGTGAGCAGCTTGTCTCTGTTGAAACCCCACAATGGTAATTTAAAAACTTCTTCCCAACACACTTGGATGTTCCAGCCTTTGCTCCTCCTCCTCCTTTCCAGGCTTCTCTCAGTGTAAACCTGCTGTGTGCAGTTAAACTAGACCTGCACAATATTTAGTTCAGCACTGTGATGTCCATTAGTCACATTGCTGTGAAGTGAGGCACATCCCCTCATCTTTGGTGCAAAACGTTATTGGTTGGCTTGTAAAGCATTTACTTCCTTCTAACAGCATTTCTGAGCTGGTTCCTAGTTTGGAGATGTTCTAACATTGTCTGTGTGTCTTTCTGAGCTCAGGCAATGGCAGCAATGGAAAGGGTTAAAGCCCAAAGCTCAAAAGGTGACATCAAACAGAAGTACAGCATTTCAGTGTCTAATGTCACTTTAACCAAGGAGGTTTAACACAGACTTTGTGGTATCACCCAGTCCTGATATGACCCCTCTGTGTATAGTGGTTTTTACATCTGAACCTGGTCTCATGTGGTTTGGGTGCAATAAAACTGTAAAATCTTGATTTATGTATGTAGCCCTCCTACTCAACTCTACATCAAGTCACAATGTGACAGTACCTCTGATGGCTCTGTCCTCCAGCTTAGCATGGGAAGTGAACTGGTAAAGAGTCTACTAGCATCTGGAAAGTGCATGAAATGACAAATTAGGAATTTATACTCTGCCTAAGATGCAGAGAGGCCCAGTTAGCACATTATCCAGCTGAACTGTAAATGTGAGCCAAGGAAACTCCCCTACACTTAAACACACTTTAACCCCTTATTCAAACAACATGAAATCATACATAAGATCACACAGTTTAACATTCGTAACAACTCATTTAATAAATGAACTGCACCAAAAACGTCTGAGCTGTGTGTAGTTCTACTTGAAAATACCTCCTCATTTTAATACGGAATTTTATAGTTTATTTTATTGCCTCCAGAGCCACAGCACCTAATGGCATTATTTGTGATTTTTTTTTCTCTGATGGTCAAGATTTAATTTGTAAAGTCTTCACTGCTGAGTTCTAAAGGAACACAAGGCTCCACAGAGCTGTGACTCTTTGTCAGGCTGGCTACAGTGCTGAACAGAAACCCGGGGTTGTTCTGGTTTTCCTCAATTAAGGATGAATAATAGGCAGTTCTTGTCCTATGGAGCACTTTTTCATGTCATTAAACTATCTCTCTAGACTAAGTGAAATTCTTCTGAATTAGTGGAACGCCACTGCTTTTCCAGTCTTAGTGAAGTCTGCTTTAAGATGCACATTTATGAATTATACCATGTAGCTGTATTTTTTTTATTCCTTGCCTTCTTTTTGAGAGGGGCAACAGTGTCAATTGATGTACGCAGTGAAGCTGCAGTCCCATCGACGAGATTATCCATAATCGAATAGAATAGAATAATTTCCTTAAATTTTGTTATTGCATTGTCAGATAAACATCTGCTGTAATGGAACGTCTTGCTAAATGCTCTGTAGTCCATTATTGTAAATTCAAATGGTATTAAAAAGTGGTCAGATAAAAGAGGGTGTTGGGGAAATACAATCACATGTCCAATTTTTATGTCATATGTAATAATATATGTATAATAAAACGGTGAGTTAGTTTATTTACATTTTGAGAAACACCAACAACGAGTTGAGGCTGTCATTGTCATCGTTTACATGAATATTAAAGTCATCCACTATAATGACTTTATATGAACTGAGCACTAAATCAGCAGAACTCTGAGAATTCAGATAGAAACTCAGAGCAGGGGGCAGGTGGTCGATATGACACCTTAGTGCAGCAGTAACAGTTCCAATACTACAGTGCACCCCTGACAGAAGACCTTCTGCATAATGAGGGTGACTGCTTTTAATATTCTAGGATGATCATACCGTTTTATTTGAGTAACCTGTGAATGCAGGACTTTTACATGTAAGGGAGATATTTTACACTCCAGGGGCCTCATTTATCAACCGTGCGTACGCACGGATCTGTGCGTAATGCGTGCGTAGGAACATTCCTACGCAAAGTATGGGATTTATCAACTTGTATTTGTGCTTAGGAACATGCGTAAATTTACGCACAACTCTTACCATGCGTACACACAAAACCTAGCGATAGAACAGTGGAACTACAAATAGAATGTACTACGAGAGTCAAAGCGTTCAGAAATCTCAAACCTCACACATTTCTCAATGAGTAATTTATTAGACAATTTGAATAATTGGTTTATGCGGGTTATAAAAGACAGCTTTGACATGACTACCTGAAAAGAAAACTAATGTAATGCGCGTGCCATGGCTTATCTTGCCGGTACCGGTATCTTATTATCTTATTACCGGGAGAACCGGGCGCTCCGCGGGGAGCGCGTTTTGCTGATCCGTTCAGTGAGAGCAGAGAGAGGCTTCTCAACAGGT
>OMNN01098622.1:2779-14803 GCA_900302755.1 Chromis chromis
TTAATAACGTTTTTTTTTATTTAGCAACTTTTCTATTTAATGTTTTTTTTAATAACGTTTTTTTTATTTATTTAACAACTTAAAAAAAATTTAACAATGTTTTTTATTTAATGTTTTTTTTATTTAACAAAGTTTTTTTTAACCTTATGTTTTTCTTATTTAATAACGTTTTTTTAATTTAACAACTTTTAAAATTTTAATTTAACGTTTTTTAATTTAACAATTTTTAATTTTAATTTAACAACGTTTTTTTATTTAATGTTTTTTATTTAAGTTATTTTTTTTTAATTAACAGGTGGTTTTTTTTAAGTGTCCTAAATAAATAAATTTACTTTTTATTTCTAAATATATATTTACTTTCTCTCCCTCTTTCCAAAGCAGCTCTCCAGAGACGTTTGTCTTTTATTAATTTTGCCAGGGGGTTTGATGCGGGAAACGACCACAGACGGAAGTGATGGGAGGATCTAGTAATTTTTCAAAAATAAAACACCCTGCGGACTCCGCTGGAAATAAAATAAAACGTTTTTATTCTTTCTGTGCGTCCCGGTACCAAATGACCCACGGTCCGGTACCGGTCCGAGGCCCGGTGGCCCGTAGAAAATTGTTTAGCTTTAAACCGGTCCGTGGTGCAAAAAAGGTTGCAAACCGCTGTGTTCAACTCTTCTATCTGCACCGTTAGAATCAGTTTGAGTCATTTTAACGCAGTTTTCAGTTTAACCAGAACAACAACATGGCTCTGATACAGACTGGAGGTTCTCTTACCGCCTGTTAGAACCACAAGAACCCGTCAGAACCAGACACATGTTCTCCTAAAGCCCTCTTCGATGTAAACAGACTTTCCCGGGTCTTTCAGTCACTTCCTGGTTCTTCTTCTGTAGCTTTATTGGCGGTTAAACAGCGACACGCAGCGTCAGCGCCTCCTGCTGGTTGTGACCGGAACGTATGGACCGAACCATAAGTTGAGCCCGCGGCCATCTTGGTACAGTGCCACTCCTCCTCCAGTGCTTTACGTCTATAGAGGAATGACATGTCTGCTCTATAAAAGTGATCATAAATCCATCAGTTGTCAACGTATATTCACGAGGGTTGTTTGTTCCAAACGTCAGACATGGAGGACAGACAGGCAGACATCAATAGAACAAAAGGACATCCCAGCATCCTGTCAGAGCTACGTGGGGGACGCTTTTAACTAATCACACCGTTTGGAAATCGGTCGGAAACTCAGTGAATAATTCTGCCTTCAGATTGTGGAGTACCTCTTACCTCCATCAGATGGTGGAGTACCTCTTACCTCCATAGATGTCCATGCACTCCCTCCTCTGCTAGCCCTGTACCAAGATGGCGGCGCTTTAGGCACGTCCCTCCACAGTCAATGTGGCGTCTATGTATATACGTCTATGTGTGCAGCGACATACATTTTAAAATCCTGCTTTATGTTTGCATATTCTTTACAGCATCATCCATCATGATCAATAACAGCAGAATGTCAGCATGACTCAACCCAAATATGAAGCAGAACTCAATCAAATCATGTAAATGAGATTTTTGCTATATTTCCTAATAACATGGACGTAACTTTTTAACTATTTCTGGTCTGACAGCAATATGCTTCCATACATCTCAGTTTCATCTAATTAGTGTTATTAATTAGTTCCAATTGTGTCAATAAAATTATTCTAATTTCATATTTAATGATTTCTTATACGTTCCTGCTTCATCTAAGTGAAATATTTAGAATTAACTGAATTAATTTCACCCTATCAAACCTCACTACGTCTCATCTTGTATCATATCATCTCTTCAGTAAAGTCCATGTTCAAGTAAAGTCACTGTTATTCGGATAATAGATTTAAAACAGCCGCATTTGAGCCAAACTGCTTCACTAATGTGTGCTAATCTTGTTCACTCAGTTTCTTCTTACTGGTATAGTTAATCTAACCCCATCTCCTTCCAGTATTACATCTGTACACTGGTGGAAGAAGCATCCAGATCCTTTACTTGAGTAAAAGTACAAATACAGCAACTTAAAAACACTGCCTTAAAAATCCCACTTAAGTAGCAGCAAAATGTAGTTCAAGTATTGCAGTAAAGGTCCTGGTTCGGTCCCTCTGACTGATATATTATTAGATTATTAACAGCAGGTTACTGTTGGAGCTGCTGCAGGTTTGAACTACTTTACATCCGGTTTTATATCCAGGGACAGGAGATAAATCTGAGGCTCCAAACATGATTAATGAATGAAAAAACAAAGCTCCGATCCACAAATCTGGTTCCAGTTTCTCTCTAATCTTGGAGATGTTGGATTGTTGGCACGTTTATTGAAATATGAGGAGTTTCAAGGGAAAAATTATTATTTGGTGGAGGGTGTTAACCACTCTGTCACCCAAGTACACACTGATTTTTGGAAGGAAATGTATATCAGTAACTATGAGTTGTATTTTAAAATCTTATCCATTGTGTCAAACCTGCATCTTAAAAACACTGTTGGATAAATGTAGTGGAGTAGAAAGTAGAAGAATTCCCTCTGAAATGTGGTAAAGAGGAAGGAGAAAGGAGCAGAAGATGGAAGTAAAGTACCTCAAAACTGCATTTAAGTGTCGTACTGGAGTAAATGTACTCAGTCAGCTTAGTTTGTTTGATTTCATCTTGTCAGATTTAGTCTCATATAAGCCATCTGGTTACATTCCAGCTGTATATTCTCATCCCATTACCTCACACTCCACTCCTTTCTCATCATATCATTCGGCCTTATAAGCTGTTTTTATCTCGTCTTATCTCAGTAGGTCACATGAGCCAGCTGTAGTAAACGCAGCTACATCCTGACAGTCGAAGCCAGACAGAAGAGGTGGAAACAAACAGTCTGAGAATCCCCCTGGTGTGGAAACATGACGAACATATCACACCAGTGTGAGTAAACCCAGGGCCTCCCTCCCGTCCTCCCCCCCTGGTGTCTCTCACCGAGCTGTGGCTGTTCACATATCTGCAAAGCTGTGTTTGCTGAGCACCTTTCACCCATCAACCCCTCTTAACCTTCAACCTCCGCAGCCCCACCTGCTGCTTAAACACACCGACTTGGCTAGCTCTGACGTCAAACACGTTTCGGTGCAGCTGATTAACAGGAATGATTCACTCAGAGATCACTACAGTCTGCAGTACAGCTCAGATGGACTGGAAAATCCTCTATTTCAGCAGGTTTTTCAGTCTCTCTTAAAGCAGGGGAAAGATGATCCTACATACAGCATTTCTAAACACACTAGTTTCAGTTAGGTTCAAGATTCAAGAGTTTTATTGTCATACGTATAGCAAATCAATACAATAAGTAAGAAAAACTATAGTAATTCTAGATAAATAAACAAACCTAAACTGACAACGGCATTGGTTGTAAAGTGTACTGTGCATTCTTGTAAACCTTGGTTTGAAAAAAGGGACTATAGCAGTGATTATAAAGTGCATATTGCATCGCAGGAAGATTACATTATTCTGCTTTACACACAGAAACTGAATTACCTCACAAAACTCAGAAAATGCCAAGGTCAGAATGATTATGTTGTATTTCCTTCTGGCTGAATAGCAGCCTGCAGTCATTTGACGTACGTTAGTCACCATATCACAACCTAAGCCTGAAGCAGAACTCATCAATCAAACCCTGTAAATGAATGAATTTGAAATTATAACAATATAAAGAGACAAATTTCTTGTTATATGTTGTAATAAATTGAAAACATCTTGCCATACCAATTAACATTTCGCATTATAACATGATACAAATCTGTTTTTCTGGTCTGGCAGCAATATGCTTCCATACATCTCACCTCATCAGTGTCATTCATTTCATTGATTAGTTCTAATTTCGTCAATAAAGTTAAGCTAAATCTTATACCTATAATTTCTTACAGCCCATTCTTATTTCAAGCTTCCAGATTTGACAAGTCATGATGTCTTGATACAAGTCATGGTTTTCTGCAGGCCGGTCAGTAACTTGGGCCTCCTGGAGGTAGTTCTTCACCAGATATACATAATACTTCTTGTAGTTGCCGTGTTAAAAGACAAAACACCAGACCCAGTTTTGCTGCTGACTTCTTGAGGTATTCTTTCCAAATCCTCCCATACTCTTCTTTCTTCATGATTCCTTTCACCCTGATGAGATTCCTTGAAGCATCCCTACAGCATGATAATGCCACCACCGTGCTTTACTGTGAGGACGATTTTATAGCATGATACTGCCACCACCGTGCTCCACACAACATTATTTAAATCACACAACATCGTACGATTATGTTACTGTGTACAAATAAAAATTATTTATGTTTCCTAAAGAAAACTATTATATTTAGAAATGCTGTGTTTAAAAAAATCCTTCCTCTGTTAGGATGCACTTGGGAGATTCAGACACGTCATCTGAGAAATCACAGCCCATTCTTCTTTCAAGCTCCTCCAGATTTCATATTCTTCAGTCTTCAGGTCACCCCACATGTTCTATGAAATTCAAGTCACGGCCAGTCGATAAGTTTGGACATTTTGGGGGTAGTTCTTCACTAGAAGCGACATATACTTTGGGTCTTTGTCATGTTGGAAGACAAAACCACAACCCAGACTCAGTTTTGCTGCCAACTTTGAGGTTTTTCTTCAAAGTCCTCCCATATTCGTCTTTTTTCCTGATTCTTTTCACCATGACGTGATTCCCTGAAGCATCAAAACAGCGTGATAATGCCACCGCCGTGCTTTACCATAGTGATACTGTTCTTTTCGTGAAGAAAATCATTATGTTTAGAAATGCTTTGTTTAAAATTCCTTCCTCTGTTAAGACCAACTTGGGAGTTTCAGGCATGTCTTCTGAGAAATCTTAGCCCATTCTACTTTCAAGCTCTTCCAGATTTGATATTAATCTGGTATGGACTGTGGTCTTCTGTTCACCCCACAGATTTTCCATGAGATTCAAGTCAGGGCCAGTTGATAACTTCTGGTCTTCTAGAGGTAGTTCTTCACCAGAAGCAATGTTTGCTTCAGGTCACTGTCATGTTGGAAGACAAAACCACAACCCAGACCTAGTTTTTCTGCCAACTTTGAGGTTTTCTTTCAAACTCTTCACATATTCTTCTTTCTTCATGATTTGTTCCATCCTGACAAGATTCCCTGAAGCATCTCTATAGCATGATAATGCCGCCGCCGTGCTTTACTGTAGGGACAGTGTTCTTTGGGTTATATGCCTCTTCCCTCTTTCTCCAAACTCATGCTTTTGAACATGATATGTAGATAAATTTGATCTGACTTGATGTGATATAAGTTGATATGGTTTAATTTAAATCTATTTCAATTGGTTAAACAAAACTTGATTGGTTATAATGGTAAAATGATCATTTCTTGATGTCTGTTTGATGCAGCTATATATGCGCATGCTTTCCAATGTTATTCACTTCACCTGTCAGTGGTTTTAATGTTGTGATTGATCTGTGTGTGTTTCTACATTTAAAAAGTGGAATTAAACAGCTTGCGGTTGTTTGTTTACACCGCCAACACTCCCAAGTTAAACTCCTAATAAATAATGCACCTTAATAAACACATTTCCAGACTTTAGCTTTGGTCGTTGCTTATTTATTCATGAATGCTAAATAAAATACTTGAGATTTCAGAGGGCTTTAAGATCAAAACGCTGCTAGGAGGCTTAAGATATGCACTTTGCTGCCCCACCTACGTGTCCGAGCATCAAAAACTCCAAAGAATGAATATAAGGAATATTTTAGATTTGCATCAGAGTATGTGCAGTGTACCACAAGATCCCTTTTCCATTGCAATTACATTTTATGGTTTGCTCTCGGCCTAAAAAGCCAAAGGAGTGCACATACCTAGCAGCACGGTGTGGATTTGGTTCCCTTATTGCCTAAAATTATGCACTCTGGATGGAAGAGCGTAGCTTAACTCTGCTGGCATGTTTTTCCTGCTCCATCCAGATTCTCCAACTGTGGTTCAACAGGAACCTCGGGGCCAAATTCCTCCACTCCCACCATGACATGCAGCCACAATTTATTACCCACCATTATAGAAACCGAGAATCAAATACCTACCGGTGCACGGATCCAGGCTCTAATTCCTCTGGTGCACCATGAAGTTAAATCTCACCGCTGCAAAACAATAACAAAGAGCTGAAGCCTGGCGAGGCCTTGCTACTACTGGTGTGTGTTTGTGTGTGTTTGTGTGTGTGTGTGTGTGGTCTGACCAATGCCCACATCCTTCCAGGGCAACAACATGGCCACCTAGGAGACACACGACCATTCCTGCCCGCCTCCCTCCATCCATTCTTCATTCCCACCAACGGCAAAGCACCTCGAAGGTTATGACGTCCGTTGCGTAGAGCAAATTTACCAGAGTTTGTCGTCCAGCATTTTTTCCTCCTGGTTGCATTCCTCTGTGCAAACAGTCCCCCTCATATATAGGAGATGATTTGAGCTGAGCAAACCAGGATGGTATTTAACTTGATGTAAAAATGTGTAACGAGGAGCCTCATCTACGTTCTTCTTTGTTATAAATCAATAAATCAGCTTTCTGTCTCACTTGACCTCCAGTAAATCAGAAATGTGTGGGATCAGTCGAGAAGTTTCCAAACTCAGCTGTAAGGCAGCTTTTAAACCACAAACTATATGTAATAAGTCACTGCAGCAGATTGGAAGTATATGAGAACTAAGAGGACAGGGCTGTTTTAAAATGCAAAAATGGGAGAAGTTTTTCACCCTGGAACCCGCCCATAATTATGAACATATAATGGGATCCGTGTTATGCAGGGATGTGGAGCATGCAGGCCTGAGAGTTATTTAGCAGCTGAAAGAGCCCATATTCAGCTTTTTTGGTTCCTCCTTTCATTTATGGTGTTATTAAGCTGCTTTTTAGTGCATGTTAAAGGTCTGCAAACTTACAAAGGCAGGTATTCTCTCCCAACCTGCCTGAAACACCTCGTATGAAGTCTAGACTTTACTTATCTATAACACATATGCATAATTCACACAAATAATAAGCAGCATCCTTGACTTTCTTTATTATTTCCTTGCTAGAGCTGCTTCTGCAGAGCTACATCTCCCTGCCTTTATTGTAATAAACCTTCATTACACCTTCTTGTGTAAGGGCACATGTACAGTTGTGGAAACTACGGATGCATAGTTGTTGTTATTCAACTACTTTCTAGTCCACTTGGAGGACTTACATGTGTACTAGATCAGCGTCTACGTATTCACACTACTGCCTTAGTAGCGTAGTGTTGTAGAAATATTACACCAGCTCCCAAATAACGTTGGGAAACAAAGAAGGGCTCCTATCCTTAAATTAGAAAACAAAAATACTGCTGGGTTGTGGCTAAATCCTTTATTTACAATATAGAGAATAAAAGTACATCAGAAAGAGACAAGATGATAGATCTCTCCTTTTATACCCAAAGAACAATAAGAATGGCAGCTTATCGATAAAATATATGAATAGGTTGTAAGTTTAAACCTAACTGTACAGTTTTCCAAAGCATGTAAAACTATTACATTCCTTAAAATAAGTTTTCTAGAGATGAGACTGAGGAAAAGCCTTAGAATTGCCTGTAGCTTCGGTTACATTTCACAAGTCGACCAAGGAACCTCTGTAGACTGAAACTCCAAACCTGAGATCTCTATTGTGGACTATTGTACAACAGACACATCTAACATCACTATAAGCAGCAGTCAAACCTGTAACTCTGAAGACATAAGAATCAGTTTCTCTGAAAATGACTAAACATAGAAGCTACTTAAGATTAACAGATGAGTGACATGAATAAATGATAACCTCAGAGTTTAAAATTGTAGTAGTCACCATGTGGACACAGACTTTGGGCCATGTAATAATGTTGGCTATGTTTGGAGAAAGAAGATAGAAGAGTATAACCTAAAGAACACTATCCCCACAGTGAAGCACGGCGGTGGCAGTATCATGCTGTGGGGAGGCTTCAAGTGAAGGGAAGAGTTCAGTGATAATTTTCTGCAGGCTGCATCATTTGAAAGGCCTCCTCCAGTAAACATGTCCATGAGTGAAACAGGCCGTTAACAGACTCAAAAACACAGATTCAGACCATAGACATCTATACGTGACGCTGCATTGACTGCTGCTGCCGATTGGAGCGACGTGCCTACGCGGCAGCCATCTTGGTACAGTGCCACTCCTCCTCCAGTGCATTACGTCTATAGAGGAATGACATGTCTGCTCTATAAAAGTGATCATAAATCCATCAGTTGTCAACGTATATTCACGAGGGTTGTTTGTTCCAAACGGCAGACATCAATAGAGCAAAAGGACATCCCAGCATCCTGTCAGAGCTACGTGGGGGACGTTTTTAACTAATCAAACCGAGTACCTCTTACCTCCATAGATGTCCATGCACTCCCTCCTCTGCTAGCCCTGTACCAAGATGGCGGCGCTTTAGGCACATCCCTCCACAGTCAATGCAACGTCTACGTATATACGTCTATGATTCAGACTTCCAGGATTTTATACCTAGTAAAACTAATTAACCAATCCTGTCAGCTTGCAGAATGGGACATTCTGTATCATTAATCGTCTTCAAAATCTACTTCTGGTTCCAAAATCTATGGCTAAATTACTCCAATAACACAACTCACTATTGTTGGTAGTTTTACAGCTTTGGGAAGAGTAGGTGAGCTGGTGTGCTTGAGCTGCATTGAGAGAGTGTGTAAAAAGGTATTTTCAGGCAGGAAGGGAATATTTTCATGGGAAAACTTCTAGATATGAAATATTTATGGAGAGGAATGAGTTGTTAAAAGTTAAATCAATGATGAGGGGTAGTTAAATTAACCAAATCTGGAAAACTGTACTCAAATAAAAGTAAAAAACGAGGCCGTGTGAAACAAACTGTAAGTAAAAATATTCAGCTTGCCATTACTTCCATCCCTGCACAATACTCTACATCATATAAGGTATTGACTGGGAAGCCAACTCCTTAATAAAACTAAGAAGATTTTAGTTTGCACATTTTTTTGCAAATGCAACATGCATATAATGAATAGTCACTAAAAGGAAAGTTATTTTGGCTTCTTGTCTCTTTGCTGTCCTTTGGTAAGAGCAGTTTGGACCTTTTGGTAAATACAAACTGTGTGGTGTTTACCAGCTTCACATATTATGGCCTCTGGTCACTGAAGTTCTTCAGATGTTAACCACAAGCTCACAGCATCGGCCACCAGCACATCAGGTGACCCACTGCAGTCCTAAATCAGAGAGAGGCTTTAAAAACAACGTAGCATCTGCACTCGCTCGGTTGTTTGTTTGCTGTTCGGAGCAGGGAGGTAAAAACCCGTTCTGCACAGGTGCACTCAGGAAGTTCTTCAGCTCAGAAGCTTCAGCTTTGAAACAGCAGGTGAGTGCAGCGGTTTGCTCTCAGCGTGGAACATCCCGGCACATACCTGAGAGCGACTTCCTCCTCAGAAAAACATCAATATTTACCCGAATACACAGAAGCCTCTAAATCTTAAAAAACCTCCCCTCTAACCCGCGAGCACATTTTTCTGTTCTGGTGCCAGTTGTCATCCCAGCAGTGCCAGCTGTACCTCATCTTTATTTATGACGCTTTTTTTTTTCTTAATACTCTGACAGCACAGAGAGGACATTTTAACTGCAAACACTCCAGCATTCCTCCAGCTCCACTCCAAAGTAAAGTTTACATTCCTGGGCTGCTGGGAGGAATGCTGCACTCTGGACCTCCTCGAGGATTACAAGTGGATGGAGATGCTCCGGAGCAACAACACCGATTTAATAATAGGACTGTTAACCATGTGTGCATTGATTTGCAGACTTTATGATCCCTAAAAGGTTATTTTTCTGATAGCGTTGATGCTAATTTTGAAGCTCTCATTTAAACTGCAGCTGTTGTAGATGTTCTAACTATGACATTTGTTAAATTTAGACTTTAACTGATGATTTTCTGTTGTGCAGAATCATGCAAACATTTCAGATTCTTATCTATCACACGGTATCATCAGGGTGTTGGTCTCAAACGTATTAGGCAGCATGCAAATGAGTCTAAATTTGCAGCCTGATTCATAAAACACCAGATGGATTACAAATTTGAAATGTCTTACTCATCACTGCATGTTTTATGCTCCTCCTGCAGGTTACGTCATTAAGATGTTCTTATATATAAAGCTGTTCTTGCTTCTTTCATATCTTTGGGTCTAAACCCTTAAAAAGTGCCTTCCCTCCTCGGATTTTAGTCCTCTTATCTGTTCCCAGAGTCGGTACTGAATTGGCAAAAAAGGGCGTTCTAGTTCGCTGCCTTCGTTTTGCTGATAATCGGCTGCAAAACCGCCTGAATCTTAAAAAGATGCTCTCACTAAATGAACTCCAGGAGGTGACTTGGAGGCAAACACATTCAGATGATTATCTTACATTGCCCCCATTTGATCAGTAAAACTTTGTAAAGCACTCTCGACATTCATGTAAACCTGATTTAAATTCTTGCATGTATCCACAACCTGTTAGGTTGTGCTGCTGGCTATTTTGGTCAGGATGCTGCTGTGAAAGAGATTCTTCATCTCAGTTAGACTTTTTCCTGGTTTAATAAAATATAAGGCAACAGATAGTTTTCCTCCTGCAGATCCAAACTACACCGAGTCAGACTGGGATTATATCAAGAGACAGAAAACATTGTGCTCATCTCATTTCTGTATCCCTGCTTTTGACTGCAAAATTGATCTTAATGCACTATTTCATAGGTTTTGAAGGATGTTTCAATTCATAAAATGCATCTTCTAAGTTGAAGGAAGCTGCCAGAAGAGCTATGAGTGAAGATGAACAGGTGAATCCTCACTGTGTCCTTTGTGAAAGTCTTTATGTGATCGTATACGAAAGGTGGGAAACAAAGCTGTGATATACAAACAATGCTGGGAGCAGGACTGATAAATCGGTCGTAATATATGTCACTCTGTATTTGCATAGTACTGATTCCACTTGTGTGGCAAACAAGAGAATAAAAATGCATGATAATCATATATTCTCCTCACATTCTGCCACGTTTTGAATTGAATTATGTGTAAATATAAAGCCGACTGTAGCTTACAATGATCACTATTCTGCTCGTCAGACAGAGATCATAAAATACAGCAGCAGGCTGTAACAACACAAAGGACAGATGATGTACAGTGGACGTGCCGCGCATAAAATTTAACTAGCGGTGCTTTAAAACAACAGATAACTTCCTCGTGTCTCCTTCCTGCCCGATTCGCTGGCATCTCTAGTCAGAGGAAGTAAGAAGCGAGGAGAGGAGGCGAGGAACTGAGAAATGAGATGAGGGGATTGAGACGGTGTGAATCCACAGAGGAGCTGTGGTGGAGACTCCAGCATGTTTCAAAGTCTCATGGAACTCAGAGGAGACCTGGAGCCGATATAGAATCCATTGTTTTTGCATTGCTAACATGTCTGTGTGGTAGTTTTTATATGCTAGAGGACCATGAGTATCAGAATAAGCATTTCCACCTTTAAGCTGCAGTGTACTGATGACAGGTTAAGAAACACAGATTCAGACTTTGGGAGTTTCATATGTCAGAAACCTAAAAGACCAATCCTGTCAGCCTGGTGGATGGATCTTTCTGGTTTGAACACGCTTGGCTGAATTACTCCAATATTACAACTTACTAGTGTGTAGTACACTGTAAAAAAAAATTATAAAAAGTTTTATATCCCGGTAGCTGGGGTGAAAAAAATCCAACAACAATAAAATAACAGAAAATAACGACCTCATCAAGATAAAGTGCTTTTCCATAATTAAAATAAATAAAATAATGTTTATTTTTAGACTTTTTATTATAAGGGATATTTACATGCATTAAACATTAAAAACAGAATATATAACAGTCTATTAAATAAATATATTAAATAATATTCATAATATTACAAAAAAATTTAAATGTATTTTAACCATTTTTTAATGCAAATAAAATGTAGTTGTCTTTAAAAAAATTATTTATTTTTTATTAATAGTTAGAGATTTTTAATATTTTACTCGTA
>OMNN01098625.1:1758-12599 GCA_900302755.1 Chromis chromis
CATCCTGACAGATTCTGAGCACATTTTGGTATATTTTTGACACGTTTTAGCATAAATGTCTCCACTAAGCTGGTAGAGCCTCATCTAGAGGTTAATAGTGGACAACTACTGGTGTCACCACCACTAAATATCCTGCTATTGAAAGCAAACTGTGTCATAAGAAACACCTCCTTTAAAATAAAAGACTTTATACCACTACTTTTTTGGGGGGTCATGCTTCTGCGACCCTCTAAAAATGGCTTAGCGGCCCACTTTTGGGTCCCGACCCACCAGTTGAGAACCACTGGCTTAGAGGGAATATGTAAGATGCTTCTTACGGCAGGTTAAAAGACTTTCTGACATTGTAAGTTCTGACTTTAGGCTCTACATACCTCGCTAACTCATTAATCTTGCTTCATATTACATCCCCATCCTTTTAGCAAAACCCAGAGACACACATCTTCAGTCATTATGATATTTGAGGGTTTTAACAGCAGCGTTCTCACCTGACCAAACTAAAGGAGTAAATAAAACAGTGTTGAGCTTCACTACTGCCAAAGTTCTCAGAGCAAACGTGTCCCGTATGTTCTTGTTTCCACAGACGATCACCAAAGTGCTGCTCCAGTACTCTGCCCTGCTGGCCAAGAGCTTCCCCTCCTACTGCGAGAAGGAGAAGATAGTGAGTACTGCTGCTGCCTCCCTCCAGCCTCATCTCTGCTTTGGAGGGAGACCAAATGCTCTGAGAGCTGGTCTGCAGAGTGGATTAATATTTTAGTTGCTGCTGCACCCTCCTGTAACTTCTGTCTCTGTTGGTTTCTCTTTGTTTTGGACGTTTTATCTTCCTGTCATCGCTTCTTTTTTTGTTTGTTTGTTTTGCTCCTTCCATTCATTTGCTCTCTTTACCTTCACTTTCTTTGACTTTCTTACTCTCTCATCCTTGTCCTCTTGCAGCCCTGTGTGCTGATGAACAACATCCAGCAGATGAGGGTCCTTTTGGAGAAGATGTTCGAGTCGATGGGAGCGAAACAGGTGAGTTTTAGCAGGTATTCACACAACAAACACCACAGATTTCTAATCATCAAGTTTTTCATTTCAAACCCGCAGACATTGCACTGGCGAGGTCTTTTCTCTTTACTTCGAGGTCAAAGCGTTTAAGTGGAACATTTTATAGTACACAACTGAAAAATGCCACCTTTCACCACCATCATAATAATAATAAAAAATAATAATCTTTATATAGAGAGCACTTCTCAAAACCCAAGTTCCAAAGTGCTTCACAAGGACGGCACAATAAATACAGGTGGAAACAGAATTCAGCGTCACATATTTAAGAGAAATAAAAGACAAAATCAAGAAAGGCTGTCGCTAAAAGTTTAAGAAGTGACCAGATAGATAGGGTCGATTTTTCCAGAGAGCCTCGATGTCAACATTTAGTTTTTAGTTGGTTCCTTAAACAGACAAAGAAAAACCTCTTTTTAAGAATTTCAAAGTGTGTACAGAGTTAAAGCTGGAAAAAAGGCAATAAAGGACGATAAAAGTACCCAATAAAATCTTAAAACCCGTCCTAAAACATACTAGAACTCGGTGTTAAGAGGCTAAAACAGGAGTGGTTCTGGTTAAAAGCCTGGCAGCTGTACAGTTTTGATAGATTTTGGGTTCAGGCAGGTAAAAAGGTTGATGCCGTAATCCAGGTGTGATGAGATAAAAGTGTGTAAAATGGTCTTTAAGAGTTAAGAAACTTTAGAAATCTTTCTAAGATGATAAAAACAGGACTGTAAAAGCTTTGCCGTGAGGTTTTACTGTCAAACCAGACACCAAGATTCTTTGCGAAAAGTTTGAGTAAATTCAAAAAAGAACCAGAATCAAGAACAAGAATCTCACTTCTATCTGCTGAAGTAAATAATTTGGCCTTCGATTTTTGAAAAGACAGTCGTGACGAGATAAAAGCTTGTAAAGTGGTTTCTCTGTCTATAAAAGTTAAGATATATATTTTTGGAATTTTATGCCTTTATTGGATAGGACAGTGGATAGAGTGGAGAAGGACATGTGGTAAACGGCCGAGATCGGAATCAATCCCAGTACAGCTGCTACGCCTCTGCACATGGGTCAAGCGACATAACCACTAGGCTATCAGGGCACCAAATGTTTAGATATTTTTTGAAATATTTCTAAGATGATAAAAACAGGACTGTAAAAGCTTTGCGGTGATGTTTTACTGTCAAACCAGACACCGAGATTCTTTGCGAAAACCTTGATATAATTAAAAAAAGAACCAGAATCAATGACAAGAATCTCGTTTCTATCTGCTGAAGTAAATAATTTGGCCTTAGATTTTTGAAAAGACAGTCGTGACGAGATAAAAGCATGTACAGTTAAGATATATATTTTTTTGGAATTTTATGCCTTTATTGGACAAGACAGTGGATAGAGTGGGAAACAGGACATGCGGTAAACAGCCAAGATCAGAATCTAACCCAGCACAGCCGCTACGCCTCTGCACGTGGGTCAAGCGACATAACCACTAGGCTATCGGGACGCCAAATGTTTAGATATTTTTTTAAATATTTCTAAGATGATAAAAACAGGATTGCACAAGCTTTGCAGTGAGGTTTTAATGTCAAACCAGACACTGAGATTCTTTGTGAAAAGCTTGATATAAATTCAAAAAAGCACCAGAATCAGTGACAAAAATCTCAGCTAAAGCAAATTATTTGGCCTTCGATTTTTTGAAAAGGCAGTCATGAAGAAAACTCAGCCTGAGCTAACAGGCAGGTGCATGATATTCTCTGTTCACAAGGTGTTTTAACATGGATTTCGTGTTCAGATCTGTGGGAGAAAGAAGTGTGATGTGAAAGACAAACACAGCATGAGTCACTCATGTGAGTCAGAAAAACTCACCGTGGATGTTTAAAAAATGAAAAACCGGCAATAAGAACATGAAATAGGTGCACAACGGTCAAGACTTCGTACTCGGTGGTGAGAACTAAAAGGATAAAAGCTTTAAAAATAGGACGAGTGGGATGAAATGCACTGATGACCCACCCTTTTTTCTGCTGGTATGTTCACATACATAAATGTGGGTCACTTCACCGTCCTCCAGATGTGACCTAATTAAAGCAATGGAACCATTTCGTATGTATTTGGGTTCATCGGTCGATACAAGGAGAAGCAGCAGGGTTGAATTTATATGCAATCTTTTATTTTTGTCATGTTTAAAGCACTAAAAAATGGAAATAAATATGTTTTAATAACCTTTCCTATTCAGTGTGGAAAGCCTGAAAAAAGGATTTGAAAATTCACTTTACAGAGAAGTTTTGCTTGAATTAAAGTGTCCTTGTTAATATATTTCTGGAATAATACAAGAGAATAAGTTTAGGTGGAAATAGATAATCTTATTTGAAGGATAAAGGTGCAGAAGAAGCAGTGAGGACTTGAAAACAGGTGATATTTCTACAGAATTGTCGATTCAAGCGAGTCTTTCTCTCTACAGTTAACTGCTGAGGAGGAGAGGGTATGTTTCCTTATTTTTTTAACCTCACTCCTCTTTTTCCCCGTCGGTCCTCGAACATAAACCTCCCAAACAAACAGCGTAGTAAAGTAAAACCCAACCTGAACCTCTTTCCAACCTTTTTCCACCCAGTAGTGTGTCTATTTTTAGGCTGATCCCAATTTACTCCCAAACCAGAGATCCTACAACTCCTCCTCTTCCTCCTCCTCGTTCCTCGACACCCAGTTTTCACTCCGAGAAATAAACTCTGGTTTTCCGTCTTCCTGATATAATATATGTAAATAAAATACTGTGCTTTTTACGGTGCTGCTTCTGCTCCCCAAAAAGGAGAATGAGGACGAACCCGACGAGTGCGATGAGGAGGTGGGTCGACTTGTTTCAGCCTTAAAACTTCAGTGTTTGTATTGTTGGACTGGTTTGTTGTGTCACATGCAGGTTTATCTCATGAATAATTCAGGGATGCTTTACATTTTATTATTGTGTTTGGATACACCAGTGATTTTTCTGCCAAAATCCAAAATCTGCTGTGGAAAAAAAATCTTTTGTTTCTCAAATCTGAGGTGAAGATCCACTGATTTCTCTTTTCAAATATCTAAAAGTATGTGGACACCCATCAATATATCTGATATGTATTTCCAAAATAATGGGCT
This sequence comes from Chromis chromis, assembly GCA_900302755.1. Classification (NCBI taxonomy): domain Eukaryota; kingdom Metazoa; phylum Chordata; class Actinopteri; family Pomacentridae; genus Chromis; species Chromis chromis. The sequence continues at coordinate 5,896 of OMNN01098625.1, forward strand.
TTAATCTGCCTCCACTTTCTGTGAAGGCTTTCCACAATAATGTTTTCACTCTGGCTGCAGGAATTTGCTCCCATTAAGTCACACTATTGAATTGGACCACTAATGTTGGGAGATTAGTTAGTATTCTAGTTCATCTCAAAGGCGTTGGATGAGGTTGACGCCAGAGATCGTTGCAGGCCGGCAGTTTCTCTCAAAGAAATCTGGGAAACCGTGGCTGCCTTTCATTTGGCTAAAGTGTCTTGTTTCCCGCTCCATAGCATCAAGTCTTAACCTATGATTATACTCCTTTTCAGACACATGGACAGATTTAAACACCTATGGACCTGTTGTTGTTGTTATACTACTTAGCTAGTCCATTTAAGTCTACTTTAAGGACTTGGTTCCATTCATGCACAGACCTAGAAGACTCTCATGTACTCGCAGATGTAAAAATTAATGATAAATTATAATTCTGGCCTTAAGCGACGGCAGTTATTGCACAGCTGCAAAGGTTTTTGAAGTCCACAAAAACCCCTCCATGGAATATAATGTGTAGCTCAAGAGTTGCACAACTACTCTGCCACTCGTGTTCATGCACAGGATATGTAGAGACAACCTTTTGTGCTTATAGAAGTAGTATAGTAACATCAACCAATCAGCAGCGGTCAACCATCTACAACTAATCCTTGTCCGTCAAGGAGTTTAGGCTGATATCAAGGCTCCTCATGCAGATCACTGAACTCAAATCATGATTCTACAACTCTTTCAAAAGGCACTGCTGGGATTTGAACCCAGGATCTCCTGTTTACGAGACAGGCACTTTGACCAACTAAGCCACAGCACCTCACAACATATGAATTGCAATTTTTCCTTATTGGAAAAAAAGTTGGTTGAATTAGCATGTTTGTGGTCCCAGCTGCTCTTGTGCACATCTGTAAGGGAGTTTAATTATACTTGCCACATTTGCGACTATACAAGGGTCTGCTAGAGTCCGCGTGACATAATTATAGAACAGAAGTCATGATGCTATTGACAAAACCAAACTGTCTATAAAGGCACTGCTGGGATTTGAACCCAGGATCTCCTGTTTACAAGACAGGCGCTTTAACCAACTAAGCTACAGCGCCTTCTGTCTATCACAATGGACTAGGCCTGTGAAAGGAATAGTCCATGCTGGGACACCACAACCATGACTCAAAATCTATGAAACACTTGGTTGAGTCGGCATGGTTGTGGTGTCCCAGCTGTCCGGGAGCACAATCTAGGCTTTATACTTTACACATCCATGAGGGTCAGCTAGAGTCCACATGATACAAATGTTATCATCTCCCCAAAATCCTCCTCTAGAGTGTGTGCAGATCTTTCTACAGACATCTGTGTGCAACCTCAAAATTATATCTACACTACCAGGGTAGTATGAATAGAATATGTTGATGTTGATCCACTTTACATGTATGGAGCAGAATCCTATGCTCAGGCAGACTTGAAAGTAGTATAAAACCAGTGTTAGGGTCAGTCTGCCACTAACAAAACCAACTATCTGAAAAGGCACTGCTGGGATTTGAACCCAGGATCTCCTGTTTACGAGACAGGCGCTTTGACCAACTAAGCCACAGCACCTTCAGTGGATGTAAATGGCCAATAGTTCCATGACAAAACCAATGAAACACTGGATTATTCTTGGTAAACTGGTCAAAATTGGTTTAGTCGGCATGGTTGTGGTGTCCCATCTGTCCGTGAGCACAATCTAGGCTTTATACTTTCCACATCCATGAGGGTCAGCTAGAGTCCACATGATACAAATGTTATCATCTCCCCAAATCCTCTTCGAGAGTGTGTGCAGATCTTTCTACAGACATCTGTGTGCAACCCCAAAATTATATCTACACTACCAGGGTAGTATGAATAGAATATGTTGATGTTGATCCACTTTACATGTATGGAGCAGAATCCTATGCTCAGGCAGACTAGCTAAGTACGTATAAAACCAGTGTTAGGGTCAGTCTAACACTAACAAAACCAACTGTCTGAAAAGGCACTGCTGGGATTCGAACCCAGGGTCTCCTGTTTACGAGACAGGCGCTTTGACCAACTAAGCCACAGCGCCTTCAGTGGATATAAATGGCCAATAGTTCCATGACAAAACCATTGAAACACTGGATTATGTTGGGAAATGGCTAGGGTCAGCTAGAGTCTGCATGACTTAATTATCATCATCACCCCAAGCATGTGTGGACCCCTCTGTGGATGTCCATGTGCAACCCAAAATTTGTGTCTATGCTACCAGGACAGTATGCACAGAATATATAGATGCTGGTCTACTACAATGAGCCGACTATAATCAGACTAGATGGTAGAATAAGACCAGTGGTATACATGAGCAAGTATGTAGAGTCTGCTAGGATCCTCGTGACTTCTATGCAAATAGTTCACGTGGACCCCTCTATAGTCGTCTGCATGCACCCAAAAATTGTGCCTGGCAACAACTACAGGTATGGGTGGTCTAGAATATTTAGATTTGACCTGCTGCACTGATATCAAATAGAGTTCTCCAAGCAGATTCCAAAGTGTAGTATAGTTCAACAACCACAGGTCATTGGTATCCACAGCTGTCTTTACAACACAGAAGTACAATAACCTGAAAAGGCACTGCTGGGATTCGAACCCAGGATCTCCTGTTTACAAGACAGGCGCTTTAACCAACTAAGCCACAGAGCCTTCTATATAGAGCACTGGACCACTATGGCTGGGAATGCAAAAAGAATAGTCCCATGACTCAAAACCCATGAAGCACTAGATTATGCTGGAAAATTGGATGAATCAGCACATTCACTGGCTCCCCAGCTGTCCGTGTGCATGTTGTCAAAAGACTATATACTTTCTGCTTTATAGTTTTGGCGTAGTACCCATTGTCAGCGACCTCTGCTCAAGAGATCACATGGACCCCTCTATGGACGTCTATGTGCAGCCCAAAATTAGTGTCTATGTGAACATGGCAGTGATGCTCATTCTGATAATATGTAGATAAGACCTACTTTGTACTTTGTGTGAAATTGAATCCTCTGAGCAGACTCCAGTTGGAGTCCGTAAGGGAGTAACAGTGAAGGCTAAAGGACTCCTGCTTATGTCTGAGCATAACTTACGATTCATCAATCTGCCACTAACAACTACAGCTGTCTATAAAGGCACTGCTGGGATTCGAACCCAGGATCTCCTGTTTACTAGACAGGCGCTTTGAACAACTAAGCCACAGCGCCTCTTGTTTAGACAAAGGTCAATAGTGCAATGACTCAAAACCAACGAAACACCGGATTATGTTGGAAAATCGGTCAAAATTAGTTGAATCAGCACATTTGTGGTTCCCCCAGCTGTCCATGTGCATGTCTGTAAGGGAGTACAATCAAAACTTTACCACATCTATGAGTACACAAGCCCTAAACTTGCGTCTGTTTTAGGGCTCCCTATAAGGTCCTTATGACCTCTGCCCAAATCTACGATAATTCATGTTCTCACCCTTTGTGGATGTGCGCAATAAGGCCTGTTGCAGATGTCTGTACACAGGTCATGATTTTCTCATTCTGCTACTGAAAAGGCACTGCTGGGATTTGAACCCAGGATCTCCTGTTTACTAGACAGGCGCTTTGACCAACTAAGCCACAGCGCCTCTTGTTTAGACAAAAGGACAATAGTCCAATGGCTCAAAACCAATGAAACACTGGATTATGTTGGAAAATCGGTCAAAATTAGTTGAATCAATTTTGAATTTGTGTTGCCCCAGCTGTCTATGTGCATGTCCGTAAGGGAGTACAATCAAAACCTTACACTACCCACATTTACGAGTACACAAGCCCAAAACTTGTGTCTAATTGTGACCAGTGTTTTAGGGCTCCCTATAGGGTCCTTATGACCTCTGCCCAGATCTACGACAATTCATGTTTTCACCCTTTGTGGACGTGCCTTTAGCAGATGTCTGAACACAGGTCATGATTTCCTCATTCTGCTACTGAAAAGGCACTGCTGGGATTTGAACCCAGAATCTCCTGTTTACTAGACAGGCGCTTTAACCAACTAAGCCACAGCGCCGGCTTCTGATATAGAAAGACGTATATCTTTCGTCGCTCTATGCTCCTCCTCGTCTGCGTTTGAGGAAGGTGCCCCATGAAGGCAAAGGGGGAACAAGAAAACCACAAGGAAGCATAAGTTAGCACAATGAAAAGCACTACGTCTTGTTGATCCCGGCTTTTTGAAACAGAAAATGTTCCTCCTTGAAGTTTTTTGCACTAAAATTGGAAGCATGCCTTCATCTGAAATATCACTGATTGCTGCAGCGTTGGGATTCATTTTTATTTTAACAAAGAGCCCAAGAATGAAGCATGAGCAAAATGATGTCCACATACTTTTGGCTATCCCCTGAAAATAGTTGCTTCTGACCTCATTGCTTTTGAAAGGTCATGCATCGTGTGGTGTGATATTAGATCTCAAGTCTACATGTTCATACCTGTTGGAGAACTTACATGTAGTGCAATATTAACGTGAACAAATAGGTCTTATGACAGTTATTGATTGAAGGATGACCTTTATTAGACACCTTGGAGTCTGTGTTGTCGCTGTTTCTGGGAGGATGTTGTTGTTATAAGGTGAAGATAACAAGGTCAGAGAACAAACACCAGACAGAACAAAGGCAAACAACACTGAAACTTTCTCACAGTAACCAGAATCATCTAGATTTAGTGTCATTGAAAGTTTGTGTAGAAACTCGTAGCAGAATGATCATAAATTAGTGTCTTATTTAGTTAATTATTTTATTGAACGCAGCATTTTACAGCCAGGTTCTTACTAAACCTCAGCAGAGCTTCAGTTTCTTTTCTCATGTGTTTGTTTTTCTCTTTTTACAATCACATTTTCTTTGTCCCACTTTTTATATAATTTGTTTGTTTCCATTTCCACGCATTCTCCACCAAGGCCATCTCTGACAATGAAGGGGAGGATAACATGGTGGGTAGGATGCATCAGCACACGCTGCCAGCAAAGAAAACAAAAAAATATCCCTTTTATTTTTTTTTGCTAATTCACCTTGTCTTTATCTTTTAAAATAACTGCCTTTGTTTGGCTCTCTGGGTTCGATCTTTATCGCTACCAGTCAGAGGATTCCAAGGTGAGAGAGGCTTTCTGGGTCACTGCCACGGCAAACGTTTTCATTTCATGTCATTTCCTCAGTTCTTTCTAATTATTTTTGTATTATTTTCACCTTTTTTTTTTCCTTTATTGCTTTGTCGATACCAGTCTGGCTGCTCTGACTCAGAGGGATCTGAGGTAAGATGGAAAATACCATGATATCTTCCTTAAATCTTAGATGTGTTTGTGTTGTATTATCTGTAAGCAAGATAGAAAGTAGAGATTTCACAATATTTTTAGCGTACGTTCGTCTCATTAATTCTGTTTTCTTTGCACTGAAAGTCGACCAGTTGTGCAGTTAGAGGTCATGGTTCTCACTCCTCTTGCAGCTGCCATATTTTCAGCGTGTTTGTAATCAAAATAATTGGCAGTCATTGTCATTTGGAGTTAGTTTAGCGAGCAGAGAGTCACAGCTGAATCATCGTTATCATACATTAGAGTGAGATTTATTGAGCCTCTTTGTCCTCAACAACTGTCCTTGAATTAATGTGGATGTGAAGGGAGACAAAAGCTCAGATTCACTTCAGGCCGCTGTGTGAACGAGCTGGAACAATTCTCTCTTTGTCAGATAATTGTGTCTCTAAGCAGGATCCCATCAGTCGGAGTAAAGAAACTGATTTGAGAATTATGTTTTCAGCTTCAGGAGAAACTTTTGCTCATAAATTGTGCAGCAGAATGAATACATCCTTAAATTGCTTTTTATGAACTGCTTGTGTTTGAATTTCCCATCTGCTGCCTTCTAAACACAGTTGATAGATCCCTCCATGGACGTGATGCACAAAATACCCATAAAGCCTTTGGTACCACATGCTGGCGAAGCTCTTAACACATTTACAGCTGTGCTCTAACGCTGCCTCCCTCCTCCAGTGAACACTTAATAGACTAGACAGTGGGCTGCCAGATAATTGAATTTGATAGTGTATAAAAACTAGTATTTAGCCGCCACTAAGTGACTTCTTCAGATGGTTTTGTCTGTCAGCTGACTGTGGGGGGGTCAGAAAAGAGGATAACGTCAGATTTTAAAGCAGAGGGTGAAGGAATATAAAGTGTAACGGTGCTGGTTAATGGCTAATCTTACTGGTATCTTAACAGATGCTAAATGGGATGTTTTAGTGAAGATACTCACGCTGGTGTTGGACGACCAACTGGGAGGCCTCTTCGTTATAGCTGGAGCTTCTACAGGAGGATATTTTCTGTCTGACATTATAGAATCAGTGTATGTGGTGATAAAATTGGTCTGAAAGCCTCAATCTGTGAAATTATCCCCAATTTTCTAAATGTAGGACAATTTAATGGGAGCCAACAGTGAATCCATCCTAGCTCCTCTATGATGCTGTTGCCGAAAAATTACATTCCTATGCAGCTTACTGCACTGTAAAACATGTTTTAATAGTTATTAACTGTAATTTTTGTACCGTGATTTTACAGCTATTCTCTGTTTCTTTTTCAGTTACAGATAATAACTAGTAAAATCACACAAAATTACATGTTAACCCTAAAAAAGCAGGCCAAAACTGTGCATAATGTCCACATCAAAAATCATTTTATTT
>OMNN01098626.1:0-12880 GCA_900302755.1 Chromis chromis
AAAGACGGCGCAAAAGTCAGCAGGCTGCCCTCAGTGCCCCGGCTTGGGTGCTGGTCTTGACTGGTGCATTGCTGAGCGGGAGAGACTGAATGCTGCTACTGCGCATGCCCACTTCTTCTTCTGCGCAGTGAAAGTGAGACTGCGTTGACTACTTATTGTTGTGAGTTAGCTTAACTCTAAATAAAGTAATCTTCACTCTAAACACTTAGTATTTTGCGTTTTTCACCATGCAAGTAACTGTTACTTCAGAAATACCAGTCATAAGTGCATATTGTTGATAATCTAGTAAAGTTAACTAATGTTTGTATGTCTGGGCAGCTATTGGATTTTACAGTGTAGTGTTAAAAGAGGTGAAAACATTATTCAAAGAAATACAAGACACTTCAAAGGAAATGGAAACTCAAATAGAATTAGAAAAGACTCTCCCATAAAAGTATGTTTTAGGTAGAGACTTAAAAGAGATCACTGACTCAGCCGACCTGATTTCCTCAGGCAGATCATTCCAGAGCCTCGGGGCCCTGAAAGCAAACGCTCTGTCCCCTTTAGTTTGCAGCTGGACCCCTGGAACAGACAAAAGACTTCAGCCTGAGGATCTCAGAGTGCATACTGGTGCATAAGATACTACACGGTCGATGATATAACTCAGAGAGAGGCTATGAAGAACCATGGAGAAGCTAGTTAGGGATGATGTTGTGACTGCACCATTGATTCAGCCTATGATGCTGTGAAAAAGTTAAATATTAAAATGAAAATGAGCTGAGTTTTTCAACTTAGAGTGCTATAAATTTAGCTTTTGCTAACCAATAGCACAATATTCTGTGTGCACTTCGGCAAGACAAACTCAAAATATTAGTTGCTCTCACACAAAAATACGGTAATTCTGCATATTAGAAGCAGTTTGAAGAGACAAAAAAATTAAAATTTCACGATCGTCATTTGTAAACACATGTAAAGCTCATAAATAGCCTGGTGTTTGCAATCAAAGCATCGCAGCGGTTATTTAAACACTGCCATTATTTATGTTTTGAGCTGTAGTCACCAAGAAAACTGTGACAAGTGGCATTCTGGCCTCTGCTCCTCAGAGTTTGGTGAGGGTGATGAAGGTTCAACATGCCAGGTGGGAAAACATTTCAGGTGCAAAGAGAGGGAGCTGGAGTCACCTTGCCTGGGGGATGGCAGTGTGTGTGTGGTATTAGGGGGGGGACTTCTGCAGTTTCTGGAGTAAGTCAGTGTTGGTGTTGAGGACATGGAGCCAGTGACTCATGCTGGCCCAAGGCCACTGGAGTCTCTCACCTTCAGCTGGCCATTTGCCCACTGGTGGAGAGACACTTTGACTGCCGGTGCTCACAGGCTGGGCCTCATATGAGCAGGTGGCCGATACGCGCTGCCAACGGGGACGTCTTTTTTTGGCATCGGTCGTTTATGAACATGGAAATCTTATCTGAATATTTTTACTCTGCATTGAGGACATCGACTGGACTGATTTTTAATTACAGATGACTGTTTGAGACATTTGATTCCTCATACCAGACAGCGGCAGTCATATTTCTCTCCTAATGATTAACTCTTGAGTTATTACAGTAAAAGATGGTAATCGTGAAACTAATGCACAAACACGGCTCAGAGCATCGGCTGCCATGTCCAGCCGTGTAATGTAATTAAAATTGACTTTATTTGAGCTTTATAATTTGAGTAATTTTAATCTATTATCTGTGACAAACCAAGATAGTCCAGCATTTTCATTATTCAGTTCACCCTTTAGATAAGTGTTTGAGGGAGATCGCACATAATGTCTGCGAGCTGTTTGTCGATATGCTGCAGTGAGCTGAATAGTGCATGTGTGAATCCATGGTGGTGTGTCGGGGTATTAATTGAGAACATCAATAACAACAGGCCTTGTCTCTTTCTCTCTCTCTCTCTCTTGAGGAGAGAATTCATCATGTGAGGTCAATGCAACCAGGCAAGAGAAAATAGGGCAGATTTGGTCATAGTAAGCAGGGTCTTACTGAACTGGAAATTTACCCGACCCTCTCTCCAAAGTGACAAAGTGCCATAACATCAGCCACGCTCTGCTGTGAAATTACTACAGCATGTTTCTGCCCATGGTCATGTGCATGGATGACAAATCCAATCAGGTATTAGACATGTCTTTTTTTTTTCCTGCGTGACCTTTTTTTGTCTTTGCACATTTGCGGTAAGAACTATAACTGGAATTAGAACATGCATGGCCTGAAATCCCACAATTGGGATTTGAGTTTATAAATGTAGTTCAAGATCATTTGCTCTAAAATTAAATACAAAAATACTGAAGTAAAAAAATTCCAATGTTTAATAAGCTCAAAAAATAGGATTTTTAAAGTCAGGCTTAAAACAATATTAATGTGCCCATATTAGCTTGATAACATACACCGATCAGCCATGGCATTATGACCACTGTCAGGTGAAGTGAATAACATCAATCATATTGGTTCTATGTGGTGTTCTGATGGAAAACCTTGGATTTTAACATCCGTGTTGATGAGACTTAGACGCCTAAATAAACATTGTCCTGGAACAAGCACACTCCCTCATGCAAATGGAAATCCCAAATCTCACTGGCCTACCCCCACAGGAAAATACACCCCACCACATGGCAAAAACATCAAACAATCAGGAACATCTTGAGGAACATGACAATCACACAAGATGTTGATTTGACCTCCAAACTTCTAGACCCCATTCTGATCAAGCATCAACAGGATGCAGTGGAACAAGTTTGACTGACAGAGGCCCCACTGCACAACCCAGAGTACCCAAAGGATCCACTGCCAACGTCCTGGTGCCAGACCCCATAGGACACCCTGAGAGGTCCTCTTGTCCATGCCCAATGGTTCAGAGCATTTTTGACCACATAAGGGGGGCCAACACAATATTAGGTAGGGGGTCATAATGTTATGCCTGGTCAGTGTATCTTGGTCACTGTACTCTGGCCCTGAAGCTGTTACCCCATGAATCTGACTGTACCCTATAGGAAATGGGCAACAAAATTCAAAGACCTTGTTCTATGCAAAAAAAAATGTACTCCAAAGTTTGACTTAAACTGTCAACTCATAGATGTCACAAATATACTCCAAACACAGAATTGAAGGAGAGGAAAGTTTTACGAAGCTATTTGTGTCCCAAAATCACAAACTGTAAAGGTTCTCTGGCTAGAGGATTCCAGACTAAGATTCATCAAGTCTCTCAGATAGTAGCACCAGTACTGGATTTGCTGCACTGCTTCAGTTTTGTGGTGTAAAGTAAGAAAGAGAGGGACTTACATAAGACAGAGTGCCACACAGGAGCATAGTGCAAAACTCACATCACAGACAGATGGTCAAGAACAAACCTCTTGGCAAAATTAAACTGCATAATAGTAGTTCATAGGTGGTCGGTTTTGCTTTTGAGTGTCACTCAGATTTTTATTTTCCACTCGTTGATTTGATGCTAAAAGCTTGTTTGACGAGGTTCCACTGCACAGCTTTTGCCGCATGCAGTTTTACATTTTTGCGCTTAAATTTGATCGTGGATGTTGCAAACTTTCTGTTGCCAGCAGAGCAAACTATACACAGTGCTCGTCGTTCTTCTCTTTCCTGTATCTCAGCCAAGGAAACTTCGCTAACTACTCATGTCAGAATACTTATTTGTTGTTTTCTAGCTGCACTTTTTGTTTCACCTTTGTCTTGTGACTCTCCTGGCTTCTCTGCAGCTTCTTGTGACTTATTGGCTCTGGGTACAGCACTTTCAGATGTGCTTGGAGCAATGTAAGACTCAACTGTATGTTTCATCACTGCCCACTTCCCAGCAAATGCTACAAGCAGCCTTCCAATATAGGCACTTATATAAATGCAGACATGCACATCTTACTATGACAACGTTGTAGAGAGAGTTTGCATACAAATTCACCACCTTGTTTATTCTCTGCACAACTTGTGAGGTAAAGGCTGGTTACCAACATACAACCGACTACTAGATCCTTCTGCCACAGCTCTGCTGGGAACTACTTGACATTTGCATCAGATCCAGTATGGATATTTCCAGAATAAGTCCATGTAAACTTACCATGCAGTATATTAGCAAACAGCTCAGTACTTTATTTGCATTAACAGAGTTACTTCACTTTCCATGACTTGTCATCTAAAATCTAATTACTGACACTGCATTATTTACCTAATGCTCCCACATTTAATGGAAACATTAAATCACTGGCATTCCCAAAACAGCTATTAACCAGCAAGCTAATGCTACGCTGGCAACTGCTGACTGCCTCTGCATATTTTCTGCAGTATATGTGAGGGTGTAACCCACCCAGAGTTTCCTGTTGATTCAGCCCGGGTGGCTTTCACAAAGTAGAATCACTTCTTTATTTGTGTATTTATGTACCATTAGTTTTTACCTTGGGTATTTCTACTGAGACACAGTGTACGTATTATGTCATTTCCAAGCTCCCGAAACACCTGTCAAATGTCACATTTTACTCAACAGATTTTTTTCTTCTTTATTTGTGACTTAACTGGCATATCATCAACATCTGTGCAGCTGTGTCAGACGTGAGCTTTTGATGTTTGACACGCGCGCAAGGATCGAGCTGATTTTCAAGTTGCATGGCATAGATTCATGCAAAAGCAGTTTGAAGGGCTGTATACAATAAAAAAAACAGTACAATCAAACAAACCCAATGATGCCTGCTTGTTTTTCCCCCGAGTTGACAAAGTTTGTGTGCCCTGTACAACCCCTACAGCGGCCTTACAGACACTCAAAACAGCATTATGAAATGTGTGGAGCCCTAACACATTCCCTTTTATTAGCAGCTGTCTAAACAATTAGATGAATCCAATCCAGTTTGAATGTAAGATCCCTTTAAGTGGATTTGGGAAACTACATAACTCTGTCCCAGGGCGCTGACTTGAACAAATAGAGTAGAAGTGGTGACTAGATGTTCCGTATTGAATCATCGTGGGTTGAGAAAAGATCAAACTAAATACTAGTCTGCGAACACATTAAAATTGCGTGTGCAGCAGCACTGTTTGTTGTGCGCACTTTGAAGGACTCTGTCCTGCCATTGTGTTGTTAAAATTAAATTCAAAGCAAAAACACCAATTAAAGAGCACCATTACAAAGAGACACTTGAAGTCAGAGTTAAACTGTAAATTGTTTTGAGTGTCACTGTTAGTTAATTCAGTGCTTTGAGTGATACTTCATTAACTAATAAAAAAAACACTGCAAGTAAATCTGGTTGCATTATGCAAAATAACTGAATAGCAAGACTTAACAAGAATAGACTTAGTAAACTTTGTAGCAGGCCTATCATGTGGCATCATATTTTGTTTTGTAGGCAGTGATATAGTAAAGAAATGAAGGGCTAGCTTGAAAAGAATCACAGAGAAAGCCATGACACAAAATCGGCCATTCAGTATCTGAGCTGCTTTCATATTGTAATAAAATAGGTATATCCTTCATTTATGTTCACTTACATACGTCATGAACTTGAATGGTTGTCTTATAGAAGAGACTCCTTTTCATTTTCACCATTGTTAAACATAATTCTTGCTGTTAGTTGTCATTGTGTGGTCATGGCTAATTGAAAATACTGCGGGTGCTATATACGGCAGAAGAAAGACATCATTCAGCTTGACTTGAATAATGAAGCATAATTCATACTTAGACACATGAAATACAAGGGTCGTGAAGCTGTTCAGCAATCATGTCTATTATTCTAGTGATTCTGATGCTGGTAATTTTCCCACTAATGTACCATAAAACTAGTCCTCTCACAGCTACACTGGCTCACAGGTTGGAAAATCCAGAGGTATAAACCAAAGCTATTCCTTCAATGAAGTCATATGTTGAGTCTAGTGGCGCCACACCTGTTTCCTGTGCAGACAAAAAGCAGAGGTTTGGCGAAACGAGTCGAGCTTTATTTTTATTTTTTTTTCTGCAGCATTTAAGTGAGACAGCCCTCTGTGCCAAAATCATTTAGACTGTCAGCATAAGAGCTGTAACATGGTGTTTACATCTTGTACCTAATGAGGTCTTTATCAAAGCGGCATTTCCACAGCCTTTAATTAAATATGTATAGGCTTAAATTCAGGTGTTGACATAATGTTGCCGGAGGAGTTCGGGGAAAGAATACGCCGTGTGCTTCAGCCGTTTAACACTGAACTGTGCTCCTTTGGATCTACTCTCATTGCATCACCGCTTTATTGTTAAGCAGCATCGCCCACGAGGAGGCCTCATCGGCGTACACACTAGCATGCACAAGGTACTTTTTCCCCCCCAACATGGATTCACTTTGAACGACTTCAATATTGAATGACTGTTTCATGTCTCCTTCCAACACCCCACTGTGCTTGCACTGCGTTGGCATCACAACTGTGTCTTGGAGGAAAAGCAGAATGCCAGCCCTTATTCAGTCCTCACAAACAGCTACTAGCTATCATGTACCTCTGAAAAGCAGCCATGAAACAACCCGTGGCTTACATTCTGACATCGCTGACAGCCAAGCTCTAAACAATCCCACGAAGGAGATGATGAGAGAGGAACACGTTTAAATTCATTTTTTATTAAAGCAGTCATTCACACAAAGTTTTGCCTTATTGTGGTTTTGTATGGTTTCTGCAGTTTAATTCATGAGATTTAACCTGAGAGAAAAAACTCGAGTTATTTTCTTGTTTGTTCTATTGTTTTTCTTTCTTTACAAGCCATTCAATGTTTGTTGTCATGGCTTTCCATCTTAAAAAAGCAAACTAATTAGAAAACCTTCAAAAAAGAGCACCGCTGCTGCTCCGTCCTCCAAACTTTGCAAGTGCCATTATACTATTTTCTAGTTACCAGACAGTGAATAAGTTGAGAACCCATACATACTACAAACCCCCCTCTTTAACTGTCATGTTTTGAAAGTTTGAAAGCCTTTCTCGTCTTTTCAAGAGCAGGAATTGCTATCATTTGTCTTGCAAAGCTTGAAAGCTTTCGGCCTCTTTTTTCGAAGCAATTCATTGAACAATAAACAAGACAAAGCTGAGGTCGTTGTCAGAAACTTTGAAAATGTCAGTAAATAGTGTGGGAGAGGAAAAATAAATACGCCTGAGCCACAGTTTGATGGGCTGAAGGCAACAGATTAGCCAGACTAATCTGAGATAGACAGTAAACTGATGGAGAATGGTGTGCACTTTGACTCTCAACAGGCTGAATTGTTTGTTGTTTAACATGATTGTCAGTTTGTCAGTGTTAATTCTATGATGTGCCTTACGCTGAAACCCATGTTGAAATCTCCAGTCTTTGTTTATGGTAGCACTGAGCCACTATTGAACACTACGTTCTTAACAACTTGCCACAATCAACTCCATCTTTATGTTTTTCTCTGACTGAAGTGCCCCTCTGGACCAAACAGCCCTCCATGTTTATTGTGAATATTACTTGTCTTTCATTCCTTCCTTTGGTTTAATTATCTCCTCATCACAATCAGAATTCTAATCAGAAAAAAACTTAATTATCCATCACAAGGCAGTTGAAGTTTGTCTTTGATGTGGCTCCCAAGTAGCCTGGTTTTCATGTTTGCCCATGCTAAGCCCCATACTATATGTGACTATTCAATACTTAACCAGATTCTATTAGAAATGTGGAAAGTGAAGAGGAAGTTTTACAAAACACAGAGATGATTCACACATTTGGAATCACCTTGTCTGCACAAATCAACCATTACTCGAGTCAGAAGGTTTATCTGCATCATTTAGCCGGTTGCATTGAACTGCAATCACATGGCTTCAAATCAAACCGATGTGTAGCTCAGTATACTGGCTACACATCGGTTTGGTTCTATGGTTGGTGTGTTATCAGTGGGAGTTTGTAGTTTTTACTCCAGCTATAGGAGAATCTTCCAGTTGGATTGATGGGTACCACTGCTGTTGCAGTCCTGCAGTTGCAATGCTTGTGTGTTCTGAAAGCCATCTGGAAAACATTGTTCTTCTTTTGTGTAAAACTTTTATTGAAGGTACGAATGATGTGAGAAAATAAATATGTTTTTTCTTTTTCTTTTTCCTGTAATCAGAAATGTTGAATAAAATTCAGTAAACTCATTCAACTCATAGAACTCACTCATGTTATTATGTTCTATAGAGACACTCCAAAGCTTTAGTGAGTTTAAAGATTTTTCCTGGTCAATAAAGACATATAGAAATCTGGTGCATAGCCTGACACTGCAAAGTGTGTTGCAAACACAAATAACTAGTGCGTTTCTACCTTAGTGGTACTCAAAGCGCTTCACAATGTGTTTTGCATTCACCCATTCACACACCAATGGTGACAGACTTCCATGCAAGGTGCCTGCCTGCCATTGGCAGCTTCTGGTTCATTGTCTTGCCCAAGGACACTTCGGCATGCGGAAGGGCTGGGGATCGAATCACCAACCTTGCGATCAGTCAACAACCCACTCACAGCCTCCTAAGTGTGTCCCATTTGTGTTCCCTTCATGTTAGTGTCCATTGAAACATTTCCATTGTGGTACTTGCAGCATTTTTGTATTTGCTTATGTTGTCTGTATTAATTAAACCAGTGTTAAGTTAAGATTTGTTTTTGTTTTTTTTGTTTTTAAAAAGCTCCTGATTTCAATATTTTCCAGTATTAGCATCTGCTATGGATCGTGTTTATTATTAATTTCATCATGTTGAGCTGCATGTTTTGGAGCCCGTTGTTTGTTAAATGCCCTAATAGCTTTTGAATTCAAATTGTTATTCTCAGTGTAACTGGGCAATGCTAATCTGCATGGTGATGTTCCATTACCGGAACCACCTCTTCACATCAGTTTATATAATTGGAAGGACACAAGTACATATGTGTGTGCTCATGTGTGAGATATCTGGAGGGGGATTTTTTAAATTTATTTTTCTTAACTGATCCACTGCCCCTCAGCGTTTCTGTTCACGTCCCTGCCAGGTAGTTTGTAGCTATATCTTAAACCCCGGCATCGATAGATCATCCTTCTCATTTTGGTCATACCACGTCAGATTTAACAGACTGCTGCTCCCACAAATCTTTGCTCCTCTCTGTTGCCATGACAGCGTATTACCACTATGGCGGGGGGTAAGAAGAAGAAAAAAAAACATGGTTCCAGGATATGATGAAAGAGAAAACAGTTCAGTTCTCTGACTGTAATTTCTAGGAGTAGAAATAAGCCACTATGTGAATATTAAGTATATTTAGTCTTATCGTGTGCATCACATAAATCGGCGGTGGTGTTTGTGTTCATTCCTTTTCTTTCTAAGATATCAAGACCGACACCTTGGGTGAAGTGTCTCGATATAAATACACACACCCCACTAACTGCTAACAACCTTGGGTCTCCATATGGCAATGTGTGTGAGTTCATGGTTGTGTTAGGTCTCTTTGTTTAGGTAAAGCACAATGAGATCCTCACATGCCAATTTGCTGCTCAATGTGTATAGTTCACTTTGTATTGATGGTGATGTTTAACAACAAGACTCCCAAAAGGTCACATAAGTTGTTTTAATACTTTTTTTTTTTCTTTTTTTTTTTGTTAATCGGATTTCCTCATGCTTCATTTAAAGAGAGCGAGCATGGTGCTGCCCGTATTAACCCAAATCCACAAGTTGCCGACAACCTTGTTAATTAGCTGTATAAAGGTCATATATCAAGTAATGAGCCGAGTTACAAGATCTCCCTACAAGTAGACATTGTTCTTGGTGTTTTGTTTCCGCACTGTTATTTTCACACTTAATTATACTGGGGAGTGTTTGGAAAAGTCGCAGCTTTCGCCGGACATTAATGCTTATCTGTTCTACTATATTTTTCCGTCGGCCTGATGGAGCCAGATCAAATTAATCTTTTTTCCAGATCTATTTTAGCATTTTCATAAAGAGCAATAAGCCTAGAAAGCTCATTGCATATCACGGCATTACAGTGCTGTTCAAAATGAGTGAAAACATGAAATTGGATTAAAGGAATTTGATCTTGCATGCAGCATACAATATGAGGTTTATTCATTCTCATATGGGAGTGATCATTACCGTGCCATATCAACATTGTTGTCTCATTATCTTTTAATCATATCTGTCTGTTTTGCATGGCGGGGCACATCTGATGACCTTTCTTTTCCTTTTTTTTTTTATAACTCCCTTCCCCTGCCACATGTCCTGAATCATAGTCATGGAGCTGTTACAGCCAGCGTTCACTCTCACATTAAAATCACTCGGTAGTGAGAGAGGAGGAGATGCTTAACAATCTTCCATTGCTCATTTCATCCGTCCGCCTTCAGCATCGGACACACCAAATTGATTTTAATCAGGCAATAAAGTAGATCTGATCCTCCCTCTGTTGACTCACTTTCATGCCCCAAAGAGGCCGACCTGATCGACTTCTGTGATGGATTTTACTCATAACTGCCTATAGCCCCGTTCAATAAGGACAATCTCTTTCATTTTAGTTGCATTCAGAGAAGAGTGATGCTGTATTGGTGTTTGCTGTGAGGTTTGAACGGTTTATTTATTAAATACTGCGATCCTCGAATTCCTGTCAAACCCCTGAGGTGCACGAGAAGAAACGTGAACTTCTGATAATGTCAGAGTATTTTTATTTATTTATATATTGCTATATTTATTTTATCTTATTTTTTCCCCCTAAATGACAGCTCTTTCTGCAGTGAGCTTGGAAGGATACAGACACTAGCACCAAAGTGACACTGACATAATGCGTCTGCTTGCAGTGACCTTTGTTCAATTTCTTTTTTAGTTTCATAGTGATGCCTGTATATTAGTGGCAGCTTGTGCCGTCTAAATACCACAAATATTGTTATTGGTGGTGTTCGCAGGCAGTGTTAAGGACAGGTGCAGGTGTATTTAAGAATTTAGCGGCACATCTTTTAAGATCTAAGTTACATTTTGTACATTTTGTATAAAGGGAGGACAGACAGCATCCAAGAATTGTGAATTTATAAGCTAAATCTTAGTTTACTTCAAAGAGAAACACCTTATATTTGTATTATAGTACCTTTTTTTTGTATGGTAGTATCCTGGTGTTGTTAGTTAACTGTTAGACATTTTCAAGCTATATGCTTCCTGCTTGTAATATTGGTGAATGTGGAATTGTATATACCATGAACCATAATTTTAACTCCTTATAACTGAAAAGTGCATAATAAAAACAGACTGAAAAGAAGATAGTAATGCAACTGTGTGTTTTCATCAATCAGTGAAAACAGAAAATAGTCACCAGGTACACTCTTCACCAGAATTGAAGGCTCTATCAAACTTGCATGGAGTTAGCCGACATAAAATCCCCAAAGCTGTGATTTTCAGTTTCCCTCTTTTAAAATATTTCCCATTTTAATATGCAACCTTTATGCAAAGTTAAAGGGCAAAATGTTCCGTTCAGGTCCACTGTTTTATTGTTCCCTTGTCCATCTTAGTTTTTGCTTCAGATCGCATATCAGATTTTTCAGATCAGATTTAGCATCCCCTTGGAAATGGAAAATGTAAAAAAAAAAAAAAAAAAAAAAAGGGCAGCGGCGATAAAACCGCCGCAGTGCACACTGCTAATCCTGACAACAATAGAATCCCATAAATATGTATTTGAATAAATGTTTCATTGTGTTCAGAGTAGCGATGATAAGTTTGTAAAAAATTCTAGAGAAAGCTAATGAGTGGTCATAGGTCATGATGAAAACCACAAACGCCTGGATTTGCCTTTACATTCTTCATTGAAGATAGTACAAGGGCTCGCATATAAGCCTATAATATGAATCACATTACATATCTGCAGGGAAAAAAAGGCTGCTCTTCCTGTCCCATGGCTTTGGAAAGGAATTTAGATATTTTCTCTTTTAGGAAGTATTAATGGAGCCAGATTAGTCTTTGCTTCAGGCTGAGATGAGGAAAGCACTCTGTTCTGAGCTTTGTTTAACAAGTAATATGTGTTTCTTGTCATTTCCTTATTCTCATTAGCTTTGGGACCTGCGGCAGATACTAAACACACAGTACACCCCCACATGTATGCACATGTTAATACATATGTCCGCAAAAACGGTGTAAACAGCCCCCTGATTGCAGTTTATATAAATAGTTAATACACAGTGGACACGAGGACCAATTACTATGTTCTATAAGAGCAAGAAAAATGAGTCACGGAAAACATAAACACAAGCAAGGGAAGTGTTCTTATTTGAGTAGATGTGACACCAGTATTTGTTCTCCCATTCAGCAGCTGCTTAGTGATGTGGATCTTTAAGTGGTAATTTATAAATACCTGTGAGGAGTTTATCTTAATGAGAACCATTTATTCTCCATGGTTGCACAGATTTTATTTTATTTTTTTTGACAGAGTTAGAGGAAAGCTACAGTTAATAAAAACTTATTTTGTGTTCCAGCCATCAGTTCTAATAAAGTGCATGTTTCTTAAAGGCCAACAGGGCAACGGACACTGGGGTCCAACTATTCTATAGTGTAGGTTGTAAACATATGATTAGCTACCACTCTGCACCCTTAATGGTGCTAATAATTCCTCAAACTTTAAGTTTGTGCAGGCAAGTATGGTAGGAGGTCAAAGTTGTTAAAGTTAAAATGGATAGTTTGGATTGTAATTTCATGGTTTAACTTCATTTTATTCTTCCAAATAAATGTGACTAACAATACCACCTTGATTTTCTAAACCCTTGTGTCTGAAACCAGTTATTACAGACGCTGAATGTATAAGACCAAGAGAACAAATTAGAATCCAATTTGTGATAAACTCTACACTTTAAAGGAGTTCACTTAATTTATTATTTAAAAAAGATTCATGGATCAACACTGAAATTAAATCTTCATTAAAAATACCTGCTATAAATGGTACAAGCTATATCTGTGCCTTTATC